>CAUYLG010044958.1:0-21398 GCA_963573385.1 Cacajao melanocephalus | reverse complement strand
TTCTTTTTCTTGCCTGATTGCTCTGGCTAGAACTTCCAATACTATATTGAATAGGAGTGGTGAGAGAGGGCATCCCTGTCTAGTGCCAGATTTCAAAGGGAATGCTTCCAGTTTTTGCCCATTCAGTATGATATTGGCTGTTGGTTTGTTGCAAATAGCTTTTACTATTTTGAGATACGTTCCATCAATACCTATTTTATTGAGGGTTTTTAGCATAAAGGCTGTTGAAATTTGGGCTGACTCTATTTTCATGATCACAAGAGTTTGGATTCTTTGCACCTCAGCTTCATATATTTCCTATGTGTTAATATGTCTCCTGATCAAGTCAAAGTAGTATCATGTGTTGGCAGTTGGTGTAATCTTCTCCACTTGCTACAATAATGGGATGACTTCCCTATAAAAATTTTAGAACCAGCTAAAAGTTAATCAACTTGCGTTGTATTATTACCATATGTCAACAATTCTAGAGAATGCTGTGTGGATTGAATTGTGTCCCGGGAAAAGGTATGTTGAAATTCTAATTCTCGATACCTCAGAATTTGACATTTGGAAATAGGATTGTTGTAGATGTAATTAGTTAAGAGGAGGTCATACAGAAATAGGGTGGGCCCCTCATCCAATATATGTGGTGTTCTTAAAATATAACAGCTATATGAAGACACAGAGACACAGGGAGAATGCCATGCGAAGATGGAGACAGAGATTGGAGCAATTCATCTACAGGTCAAGGGGCTGTAAGCACTGCCAGCTGTCACTAGAAGCTAGGTGAGAGGCATGAAACAGATTCTTCTTCAGAGCCCTCAGAAAGCATCAAGCCTGCCAATAACACCTAGATTTCAGGTTTCTAGCCTCCGAAACTGTAAGAAAATAAATATCTGTTGTTTTAAGCCATATAGTTTGCCATACTTTGCTATTGCAGTCCTAGAAAACTAATATAAATGACAATGATAAAATACTCTTCCTTGTCTCTTAAAAATCATTACTTTAGCCGCAACTGTAGCAAAAAAGTTAGTAAATATTTATAAATTGTGAAGCTAAATATATTTTTTTTTCTGAACCTGATAAAGTCCCCTAATGCTTTCTCTTCTGATTGAAACTTCACATGGGGATTGGATAGGAAGGCTAATGATAGAAGAGAAATTTGACAAGCAGGAAACTTCAAGTAGACCATTGGAAAGTCATGCCTGCCATGTGCTACTGACGTTTCAAAGAAATAAATGATACACAGCCCGGCATTTATATTATGATGTCCTGTCCCCACCAACCATAAGCATGGTAAGAATACCTGTAGCTTGTCTTCTCCAGTTTTTGCTCTGCCTTGTCATGCACTTCTACATGTTAATTTCCATCCCCAGTTCCCTACCTCATAAACTCCTGGATAAAATCAGGTTCTGCTGTAACTTACTACCTTCATGTCTAAGAACCTATGGACAGTCAGTCTGGAGCAATGTAGGGCAATGCCAGCATGACTCAAAATGTCACACGAACTTTTCTGATGCCAGAGAGAATGACTTCCCACATGAGTTAATAAAACTGATAAATTACCAATTGGCAAAATAAAACAACAATTTTAACAATAAAAAAGA
Source organism: Cacajao melanocephalus (assembly GCA_963573385.1). Classification (NCBI taxonomy): domain Eukaryota; kingdom Metazoa; phylum Chordata; class Mammalia; order Primates; family Pitheciidae; genus Cacajao; species Cacajao melanocephalus. The sequence goes on along the minus strand of CAUYLG010044958.1, from coordinate 19,812 downwards.
ACAAAATGTAAATTAAATTTTTATGTTTCAGGGGTTTTCTCTTTTAGTCCAGTGGCCACTTTTGACCAGCAAACACCATTGGCCCCATAGTTTTCCCCACATTCAAAATACCTAGAATGGTTATTATGCATTCCCAACCTGTCAGCTTTGGCTGAATTACAGAGTGCTCAATTATGCTCTAATCAAATAGCTGCCCAATGCAGGCCACGTAATGACTTCCTGATTATCTGCCTTTAAAGGATGAATGAAATGAATATGTAACATTCTGTTCAAATATAGCATACTTAGCATGCCAAATGAAAACTGATTTTGTGCTCCTCTCTGTGAAAAATGTATATTTTATTGTAATTCAGTTCAATGGTTGTTCGGTTGCTTGTTTTCTAGTCATCAAGATAAACATTGAATGAGCTATCTAGGAGAACATTAGTCTTCATATTTGCTTCCCAACAGATGCTAAAGGTGTTAAATGTTGTTTAGATTATTAGTGTTCTTCTCTTTACATTGTCTCATTGGAAAAAAAAATAACAAGGTCATATTTTTATGAACCGTTCTTATTGGCAATGTTCCAATACATTGGTGAAGAAAACCCCTAAAATCTAAAAAACAAAGCACAGAAATTGCTATGATAGTATATTGCAAAGACAACATTGAAATATAAATGAATTATTTATTGTCAAGAGTATTTTTTGTGAAGCAGAAATTTATGATATTAACACTAAAGGGTGTACAAACTCAAAATTTGATTGTATGTCTTGTCTATAATAAGAATAGTATGCATGACTATAATAGTTCGTTTTATAAGCTTTTCTTCCCAATTTTACTCTCAATATACTAATTTTCAAAAACCCACTCAAGAACTTATGGGGAAATTCATTGTATGTAATACTTCCTTTTAAGAAACAACCTTTCCCTCTTGAGAGAGAGACAAGACAGGCAGACAAGAAGAAGGAGGGAAAAAACTGTAGAATTAAAGAAGAGAGGAAGAGAGAAATTAAAGGAGGGAAGGAAGAAAAGGAAGGGAGGAATTTTGTTACTCTTTCTAGCTAATATATTTTTAATATTGCAAAATTAAATTAATGGGTGCTTAAGCAGTGGTCTTAGAAAAGGTTTTCGGGCTGAGTGCAGTGGTTCACGCTTGTAATCCCAGCACTTTGGGAGGCCAAAATGGGCGGATCACCTGAGGACAGGAGTTCGAGACCAGCCTGACTAACATGATGACACCCCGTCTCTACAAAAAATACAAAAAAAAAAAAAAAATTAGCCAGGTGTGGTGACATGTGCCTGTAATCCCAGCTACTAGGGAGGTGGAGGTGGGAGAATCGCTTGAACCCAGGAGGTGGAGGCTGCAGTGAGCAGAGATTGTGCCACACACTCCAGCCTGGGTGACAGAGTGAGATCCTGTCTCAAAAACAAAGGAAAGGTTTTCAATAATATGTATCCCGGATCAGCTTTCAATGAAAGGCTTTCAGTGGAAGGATGTCTGAGATGAACAAGAGAGCCTTATCTAACATCTTTAGAAATTTTTCCTTAATTGTCCCTTTTTGGGAAAAAGTCTTAATTAAAACAGAAAAAAAATAAGAATTTTTACATTTGTTTATTTTAAAATGTTAATTGATTTCGAACTCAGAATATATTTATTTCCCCTTTCTTTCTTATCCTCCCTTTTCCTTCTTCTTTCCCTTTCTCTCTCCTCCTTCACCCATCCTTCCTTTCCCTCTTCTCCTCCTCCTGCTCTTCTTCTTCATTCTATCTTTTTTTCTTTTTTATTTTTTTTTATTTTTTTTTTTTTTTGAGACAGAATCTTGCTCTGTCACCCAGGCTGGAGTGTAGTGGTGCAGTCTCAGCTCACTGCAACCTCTGCCTCTCAGGTTCAAGTGATTCTCCTGTCTCAGCCTCTGGAGCAGCTGGGATTACAGGTGCCCACCACCATGTTTGGCTAATTTTTGTATTTTTAGTAGATGGGATTTCACCATGTTGGCCAGGCTGGTCCAAACTCCTGACCTCATGTGATCCGCCCACCTTGGCCCCCCAGAGTTCTGAGACTATAGGTGTGAGCCAGTAAGACAGGCCTCTTCCTCTTTCTTTTCTTCTTCTTACTCCAGCTTCTTCAGATATTCCTCTTCTTTCCTTCTCCTCTTCCTCCTCCTCCTCCTCTTCTTTTTCATGTTCTCTGCTTATTTTTTCCCCTTTTCCATATGTGCTCTCTTGTATTTCTAGCTATAAAAAAATGATCTAGAAGTCCCATGGATAAAGCCAGCACACCCATACACATACATACACTCACACACGCTTAGATGCACAGTTGCTGAACTTGCATTAAAATCTTCTGAATATGAAGCTTTAGTATATTTTTTAAGTCATTTGTTAAATGCAACCCCTTCTGAGAATTTGCAATTTCAACAGCAAAACCTTTTAAATAATTGGTGGGTTGGGTTAAAAAAAAAACAATCTTATGTTTTCTTTTATTTGGAGATACATATGTGTTGGTGTGTGTTTATAATATATATTTGTGAAGTATCTTTGTCATAGCTATAACAAAGATGAAACCCTAAACTGGAATTAAAATAATCTTGTAACTAAGCACTTAAAATATTGTATTATCGTTGTATAATAGTGTATTATGGAAACACAATTGTCAGTAACAACTGTGTCCAACCGGATTTTTTCATTAGAAAATGTACCGCATTTCATTGATTATGAAGTCCATATATTTTATCATATTTTATCATTCGTGAAATTTTTAGAGGTGTACCTTATGATTGATGGGTGGCATGTGATAGTTAAATTGGCAGTATTTATTCTTCCTTAGTAATATGCACATCTTTCATTTAATAGACTATAGCACTAATCATGCTAATAATATATTTAATGAGAATAAACCAGTTTTCTAAAATTAAATTATATAAATATTCATAAAATACTTATTTATCTTTTTTTAAAAAGTACACTCTGTACATCTCATTCTGAAAGGTTTTGTAATATTCAAAATATATTGAACATTAGTAAATGCATGTAATGCAGAAATACATATTTATAGAAAGAATGTGTTTTATGGATAGGACCATAGCTCCAGCCAGCATACACTATTGTTTAATGCATTTCCCTTGCACAAATCTAGTTAATCAAGAGAAAGCAAAGAAAGGAAAATATCTGGAGTTAGGAATCTACGTCCTTTGTGTGGGCTGGGCCTAACCGTGTGGAAGACAGCTTCTAAGATAACAGCAATGGTCCCTTTTTTTTGAGACTCAGTCACTCTCTGTTGCCCCGATGGAATGCAGTGGCGTGATCTCAGCTCACCACAACCTCTGCCTCCTGGGTTCAGGTGATTTTCCTGCCTCAGCCTCCCAAGTAGGATTACAGGCATGCACCACCATGCTCAGCTAATTTTTGTACTTTTAGTAGAGACAGGGTTTCACTACATTGGCCAGGCTGGTCTCGAACTTTTGACCTCCTGATCCACCCACCGTGGCCTCCCAAAGTGCTGAGATTACAGGCGTGAGCCACTGTGCCCCGCCATGGTCGTTTCTTAAGATGGTTTTAGCCACATGGGTTTTTATTTTGTTATTATTCAAATTATATGTATATAGTTTACATACTTTTTTGTACAATATATTAAAATACTAATATGTACGTATTTGACAATATATTTTTATAAACTCTTTGCTTAATGTGGCATAACATTTAAGGCACAACTATTTTGACATTATTTCTCTGTTTTGCTTATTGTTGATGGTGCCAAGCACTGTTCTATGGTGCTAGGGATAAAAGAGTGGAAAACCCCCAACTCTCTTGTCTAAGAGTTTACATTCTGTCGGGAGAGACAAACAATGAAGAAGTAAACAAGTTATTTTTATAATTGATAAAGGCTATGAAAAATATAGAATCAGGGTAATGTGACAGAGCTGACTGGGGTTTGGGCTTCCATATATAAGTTAGGGTGATATAGAAGGCTTAAGGCTACAATGATTTCTAAAGTGACACGATTGGTTCTCCAAAATATATCCCAAATCTGTCTTCTCCTATGCCTCTCCCAAGTAAGATGATGTTGTGTCTTAGAGCTCAAAGGCAGCCTGTTCACTGACATTTCTGCTACCAGAATACCTATACCAACAGTCCCTGTTTCTCCACCCAGATCCTTTGAGTCAAGAGACTTCAGATTTCATGAGACTTCCTCCCTTATTTTCCTCATATCCACAACCATTTACCTTCTCAGCTGTGGTTGGTGAAGTTTATGTGTAACATGTGGTACAAACCCAAGTGCCTTCTGATTACATAGAATAACAAAAAATTACATCTTCCACTCAAGGAGCTGGGAGCTTCAATTCTGAGATCCACTGCCTTCAAAGGCAAATCTCCATGACTCTTTAAAAGGCTGCTGGGTTATTTAATCTAGACTGCAGCTTTTGAATGTTCTGATACAATAATCACCTAGGTACTGAGAATGGAAATGGGGTAATCTTATATTTGCTCTGACATTTTGGCTTTAGATGTGTTCGTTGTTTTCTGAAGTGATTGCTAATGAAAAATATAGGTATCTAATTTTTAATCAACAAGCTTCCCTTGACATCCTGCTTCCTGATGTGAGGCAGCACAGTAAATGGTGATGGGTTTCCTCCAACCTATTGCTAGAAGAAGAGGGCAAGTTGAAATTGCTCAGCAGTAGTAATTCCTATTTCAAACCATGTCCTTTTTATTCTTTCATAAATTTCTCAGTGTTCCAGGTTTGTATGTATAGGAAACAGACTTTGTGCCTGTAAGGTTTTCTTTTGAGTAGACAAATTATCATCTTTTGTTTAACAAAGCTAAATGGAAGGCAACAAAAATGAAGGGAAAGCATTTCTAAGCAGTATTTAGCTGTGCAATTCCAGCTGAAATCTGAAGCTCCTCTAATACAAAAGTATTACCTGCAGGCTAAGAGATCCATGTTGTACAACTGGGAACAGTAGTTGGGGGTCTTTGTTTCTGTTTGTTGACTCACAAACTCCTAAGAAATGTGTTGGTTCCAACAAAGACAGCTGTCTAACTCAGTTGTCTTAACTCCTAGGTCTGTTTCCCAGTTCTGCCCCTAAAACCCAGACTGGCCATGGGCAGGAGTGGGCAGTTTGGCTTTAGGAATGTGACAGCTCCTCCTGACACACTAAGCTTCTTAGTATTTCATTTGTATTATTAGGAAAATCCATGGTCTCCAATTTCCTCTCTCCTGGCCCTTTGTACCTAATACCTTGATGATGCGTGCTTTGTCTAAGTATTAATGGATTCACTGGGACTTTCTTTTTTTTATATTTATTTATTTATTTATTTTTTCAAGACAGAGTTTTGCTCTTGTTGCCCAGGCTGGAGTGCAATGGTGCCATCCTCTCAGCTCACTCCAACATCCACCTCCCAGGTTCAAGTGATTCTCCTGCCTCAGCCTCCTAGGATTACAGGCACCCACCATCATGCCCAGCTAATGTTTTTGTATTTTCAGTAGAGACAGGGTTTCACCATATTGGCCAGGCTGGTCTTGAACTCCTGACATTAGGTGATCTGCCCGCCTCGGCCTCCCAAAGTGCTAGGATTACAGGCATGAGCCACCACGCCTGGCCCTCACTGGGACTTTTCAAAGCCCAAAATCTAGTCATGCCTTTTGAGGGAGATTGGTGACGACGCTTATGGACTCTTCTTTTGCTCCTTCTTTCCACATTGATGGAATAGTGAAAAAGATAACTAATAAATTAATCCAAATGAAATATTTTAAAACCTTTTATTTATATTAAAATAACATTCAGTAAATAAATTTATAATTTACCATAATAATGGCCACTCTTCCTTGAGCTTCCACAACTTGCTGCCTTGCTAGGTGCTTTATGCATTCAATTTAATGCTCTGTTTTGATTACGCTATGTATAAATGTATGTGTGTGTATACATATTATTCTGATGACATAGTACATGATGATTTAAAGCATTATGTTGATGAAAAATATATCACATAATTTATACATAAAATAATTTAATTAATCATGTTAGCATTCACATTTTCTCTTTGGTAAAATAGGAAAAACACCTATCTCCCAGGGCTATAATCGTAATATTGATATAATACTTGTTCAAAGTTGCTGGCCTGTAGGTACAGTTCTACCTCAGTAGAGCTATTATTGCTATGATTTTGCTCCTACTATTCTATCATTCTTAATTCATAGATGAGGAAACTAAGTTTCATAGTAATTAACTTGCTTCAAAAGTTCACTTATAGGACTGGGCTCAGATTTGAATTCAGAACTGAAATCCTAGTTTTCACTAGCTTTTTCTTTCCACTTTCTATCTCGGCATTTTGGTTGTTTTGTTTCACTGAGGCATGTGCCTTCTTGATTGCATTCTCTTAATGTGTTTATTTTTATTTCACTATTTCACTTGTTTATTTCCTAGCACTATATTTGATATTGCCCAATGACTGCTACTCACCTGGACCCCTGCTGGGTGTGTGTAGGTGGGATAAGGTTAGGAAATAACCTAGGAAGCTTCTCCTCTACCTCACCTTACCTGATTTCTTACCTCCTATCCCTATCTGAGGATTTTGCATTTATTTTATGTTATATTTACCAAAATACATATTTAAGTTGCAATTGTAGAAAACAGTCTTACAGTTCTATCAAACACAGGAAAAAATTTTAAACAATTTTTGTTAGCCAGGCACGGTGGCTCACACATGTAATGCTAGCACTTTGGGAGGCCGAGGCAGGCAGATCATGAGTTTGAGAGATCGAGACCATCCTGGCCAACATGGTGAAAGCTTGTCTCTACTAAAAACACAAAAATTAGCTGGGCGTGGTGGCGTGCGCCTGTAAGCCCAGCTACTCTGGAGGTTGAGGCAGGGAATCACTTGAACCTTGGAGGTGGAGGTTGCGGTGAGCCGAGATTGCACCACTGCACTCCAGCCTGGCAACAGAGTGAGACTCCATCTAAAACAAAACAAGCAAACAAAATTTTTTGTTCTTTTCATGGTTACCAATAAAACTGCAATGAAATACAATTACCACAAATGCCAGAGGACTCAGAGCCAGGACCAGAATGAAGTAAATGAGGTGCCTATGGGGCAAAATGTAGGGAGACCCTTTCTCTCAGCTTCAAGAACAGGAACGGTCCACACCTCTGAGTGAGTGTCTTCTTAAATTTTGAACCATCGGAGCTTCAGTTGCCTCTGGCCTAGGCACTGAAAGAATTCTCCAGGATTTTTTTTTTTTTTACTAGCATCAAACGTTTGTTCCATTATTCTTGGATTCAGAAGAAGGACACTTCATTATTTTGTCTTTTTCATAATTATGGGCTTAACTGGTGCCCTTCCTGGAATTTGCTATGGTATGATAACAAGTTTAAAATCAGGCAATGCTCTAGTAAAGGCCAGGTGTTCAAAGTATCATAAACAGCTCTCTAAATATTGGGAAATGAATATTTAACTAGATGACTACATTTGATTTCCTTCATTCATTTTTTATTATTTCGGTGAAAACCTTCATGATGGAAATCACATTGACAGGGTTCTAATATCTTCTGATAAATGAAACCAGCTACTCTAATGGGGTTAGTAATTCTTTACAGTGCCATTTGGTAAACTCTGATGACTATAATTTTCTCCAAAGTTATAACTTAGGGAATTCTGTGCAGATTGTACATCATGGGTACAAAATTTGTATTACGAGGCTAATAATTATGATGAAACTAGTTATATTAATTAGGTCCTGTTTGCAAAGAGCCTGATGATTTTTTTTAAGAGGGAGAAAAAAGTAGCCTCATCTGTAGAAGATTTAAGTGCTTAATTATTGTTATTTTCTTTTCAGAACCAAAAGGGACTATCATGATCATCAAAACAGAGTTCTGCAGAGGGTTTTAGGTTCCTGTTTGAAAAACTAGGCCCAAGAAGCAAAGCTCTCTGGAGCTAATATTCATTAAGAATTAGCAGTTAGTATAGTTACCTTGGAAATAGAAGCCAAAACATCTGCTTTTCCATTTCCACTGTGTTTCTCTTGTGATTGTAGTTCCAGAAACTCTAATGCAGGTAGAGAGAAATATTTTAGAGCTCCAACATCAGGTTTTGCTAAAGAGGTCTTTTCCAATTATCACAATTGACAGTTTTCATCTGATTGCCTGTCAGAACTCAGAGAAAAGTCCCAAAGCAATTCAGGAACCTGATAAAATCATCAGGTGTCTCTCCACTTGTGTATAGTCCTAAATATTTGCCTTGTCACCTTCATTCTCAAGCTTGTGCTTGGAGAAGGTTCAAATATAATTTTCTTGTGGTTATTGTGTTTAACTTGTGCTACCAACATTAAAAGAAATTCACAAGTGTGTTATGGTGGCGTATTGTACATTCTCTGAGGTTCTCATGGAAGATTGAATCCAGTAGAAAGGCTTACTCATGAGATAGTTGATTCAGAGTAAGATATGCTGTTTTGTAGCTTTTTGCCCATTGCATTTCTTTTCAGTGAATTAAATTAAGTCCAAATCTAAGACAAAAAATGACTTTCTGATCAACTCTCTAAATGATGAAATGAAATGAATACAGCCACTCAACAGAGAGACAAAGAGCTTGTGTGACCTTTGGGAAGAAAGTAAAACTATTAAAAAGCAGAAGTTGGTTTTTTTAAAAAGTGTTTTCTCTTTCTTCCCTATCATGTTTGTTAATGGTTATAGTGACAGATGCTGCATTTCAGAATTTGCTCGAATCCTCATGGAAGCAGCAAATGAAATTGAAGAAAAACTGGCTCTATCGGGTTAATCTAGGATTTCCAAACTGGGATTAGATCAAAAAAGAAACCCAACGTTTTCCAGTGAATGGGGATCTTGGTTTTATTCATATAAAGCTTTTCCATCACCCACTCCAGCATGATGCTTCTGAAATGCAGAAACCTGTCACTTCTGAGATAAACCCACTAATCCACCTATGTCCTTGGCATTCTCTGTGTTCGGTGGGCAGATCTTTGTGGTGTGGATATTTCCTATCACTTATTCTCAGTGCTACCTTTGTGTCATAAGCTGATAGCTTTAACTGGTGCTTTTCCCCTCTTCCAGATTCAACGAAGACATCCAGACGGCTGTGCGTGGTGTTCAGAGAGCAGCACCCTGTTGAAGCTCTTCTGTAGGTAATCCCCAGGAATAACAGCACATGTGTCATAAAACTAAAGAGTCACTACTGTGTTCACCCAATCAAAGTATTTGAATTCCTGTTCTTAAGTACGTATGCAAATCAGCAGTAGCTTCATTTGTTATTTTACTTGTTCTTAGTCAGAATTGTAACCTTTCTTGCTACTCACATATGTGAAAAAAATAATGCATGTATTTATCAAAAAACAAACAGCTGCTTCTCTCTCCTCTTAGGCTAAGTTAGTTACCTGGGTCCCTCATTAGACTCTCAACTTACCACTTACCATAATTCTCCTTACTCATCTATTTCATCTCTAGTCCAGGAGCTGCTTGCTGATAGGACGGTGTCTTATATTGTCTGATGTATAGCTGTTTAAGGGAAGTTATTTAAATGACTGGATAAACAAATGATAACAGAAAACATTTTTAAAAAATTATATCAATATCCGTGAACAGACCTAGATATAAAATTTGCCATCTAGGACTCTGTCAAGTTTCAGTTTTGTGTGTTCGCCATTGTTACTAGCGTGATCTTTTTCTTTGATTTTCAATCTAAATTACCATCCTGACTTGGCTATGCTGTCCAATGAGCATATGTCGAGGTCCCCTTTTGCTTCGTTGCATCTATTGCCCTAGACCAGGAAGGGCCATAGTAGAGGGAGCCCTGATGTATTCTAATGAGACTCTGTCTCAGAGCTGGTAGCTCTCACCCTGAGAGTTCTTTCTGTCACCCAGCGTGTTTCAGCCTAAGTGTTAGCCAGTTGGTGAATGAGATTTTGGAAAAGTTCCAAGCCATAGTTAATTATGTGCTTTCTTAAAACTTGACTGTCCTTGCCATCTTCATGGATGCCTTCTCTTATGTAGTACGCAGTTTGTTTTGCTTTTTTGCACAAAAACCTTATTTACAGTTTGCTTTTATAAAATAGAAACATGCCATAGTACCGAGGCAAATGACACATTGCATTAGATTTTTTCAAGCTCCAAAAAGGTAGTGAGATCATTTACGTAACGGCACTCCGAAAACTCGAAAAAAATCTTACAAATGAAAGAATGTATTATTTTTATTATTTACTTTTCTTTTTAAAAAATGCTTGAGAATGTCTAGCTTTTAAACTTGTAACATTAGACATTTCTGTTTTTTTGTGTGAGGTTTTAATGAAATTTTCTATTCTTTTTGTTTTTAACACAAAATAGGTTGCTTGTGTGTGTGTATGCTTTCTACAGATTTATAGTTGTGTGTGTGTGTGTGTGTGTGTGTGTGTGTGTGTATGTGTGTGTGTTTTCTTGGTGTTTCAGTTCTTTCCTTTCACTTTTGTTTTGCTTATTCATACCTACAGAGGATAAACTTTATGATAAAGCTGATACTTTAAAAATGACAAGTCTATGAGATTTTAGGGGGGCAAGGGTGAATGGGCAGGAAAAAGAACAAGCTGAGGAAAAATTAAACAGTTCCCAAAGAGCATTTTACTTTCTGAAATATAATTCCAAAGGAAACTGCTATAATGTAACAGAGGATAAGAACTCTTGATGTTAGATACATATAAGCTATGGTCAGAGGAGGTAAGAAATTGATGAGTTGTGATAATATCAGCTGCTGTTTTGGAAAAAAATTTCATGAGTGAATTCTGAAATGGAGTCCTCTGTTGGACAGATACTTTGGCAGCCTCAATATTATTGATCCATTGAAGACAAAGGGGAAAATGTTCTGATCGGTATGCTAAGAAGAGTGTGCTTCCTGGGGAAGGCAGTCTCATGCTCCTAACTTTTTACAGCAATTGTGAAGCTCACCTAGGAAGACAGATTTGAATTATTAAATAAACTGAGTTTTCTAGCCTTGAAGGTAAATTTTCGGTATTCTGCAAATTTTTCAACATCTTGCTTGGAGATACACATTTTCTCCTCCTGTTTAGAGACAAAAAGAAAAATAATTCAAGCAGGGGTGAGAAAAATTATCCATGACACTGAAATTCTGTTGAATATATTAAGGTAGAATTTAGGTTTTAGACAAGTCTTAAGAATTGGTTATGGAATTTGAATGGCTGGCCTGCGATTTCATATTATGTCAATCCCAAAATAATCCATAGAGAAAATTAATGTAATTGTCAGTATTTTAAATCTTTTTGGCTAGATATGCTAGTATAATGATAATTATGTTTTCAACTCATACATGGAGCCTTTTCACTTAAAACATCCTGTTTTCTTGTTATGACATGAATTTAATCTATTTTAAACCCAGGAATAAAGCACAGAATACAGCATAGAGGAATAAGTGCTTTACTTTCTTGGAAAATACTCCAGCTATTAATAGTAGCTAAAGGTGAAGGTTTTAGCACACAGGCCTGAGATAAATTCTGACTTTTCTAACCATATAATCTTGGTAAGCTATTTAACATTTTCAAATTATGGTCTCCCAACCTGTAAAATGGGAATAAAAATTGAATCCATCTAATGAGTTCATTATAAAAATTGAACCAGAAAACGTCGAAAACCCATAGTAGTGTCTGAAATACTCTAAATATGTTGGATATTCACATTGTTCCAGGGACCCCATATAGGACAGAGTTAAAAAGATACAAATTTGTTTGACTCAAATACTGTGAAGCCCTGCTCAGTCAGTAAGATGCGTCCAAATTAGAACCTTCTTCCTTTTTATGATGACAAGTCTGTACACATATTTTGATCCTACTTTTCTTCTGGTTGGAAGTCAGCCTGGCATCACATAAGTTCCAAGACAGATAGAGGTGTGACAAGGTCTTCTTACTGCTTTCACTGAAGTGCTCATTAGTGCCTGCTAATGAGAAAAGCTTAGGTCAGAAGCCAAAGAAAATATACTCTCAGTGTGAGAAACGGGAGAGGTCAAAAGGCCAAGGTGGGAAATCAGGGACCCAGGTCAAATCATGATGATGGAAAACCCAGTGTCAAGAGTTAGGTGGCCACAAGCAAAAGGTGCACCTTCACAGAGAAGAGAAATGAGCACAAATTGTCACAGCTGGAATGAATTAAAACAGTGTGTTCCTTGACACCAATCAGAATATCATTAGAAGGGTTTCCTCTGGAGTTCAGGCAAAAAATTAATCTGAGGCATAAAAATGTTTTGATGCTAGATAACAGAAAAATATTGTTTTCAAAGCAGTATGCCTATATTACAGGAAAATATTTGCCAAATGGAATGTGAAGTAGAGGCAGAATCATGTCACAAATTGTAGTTGAAATCAAAAGATCCTGGTTTAAGATAGATAGGTATTCTCTGGTGCACCCATGAATGCTTACAGGCCTTGCACAAACAAATCCCTCAGTTCATGTCTGGGTTTAATTCACTTACTTATTCTTCATTTGTTTGTTCATTCATTCTTTTTTATTCAGTTAGATAACATGATCATAACTGTCAACTGTTTTTATTTTCCCCTTCATAGGTTGACATATTTGCTCTGCTTTATTTCTGTTTTTCCTTGTAGCCAAGACAGAGAAATAGGTTCCCTGTTCACAAACCATGTGATCACTGGTGTTTGGCATATGTTCCTGCTCTCATGCTTGCCCTCTGAAATCCAGTTCTTCTCAATCAGAAAGATCTCTGTAAAACATGCACTCTGAGGTGCTGGCCACTCTGCTGCCTAACACCTGCCATTCACTTTCCCGTGGTCTCTGAAGAAAATCTAGATTATCTTCCTTGCCCTAGACATACCTGCATGCTTCTACTCTTGCCTCATTCTTGATCTTCATAATCTACCTCTCTCCTGCTTGTTAACCACTCTCTGCAATAGCACAAATGAGTCTCTCTCCCTGTTGCTTCCAAGAATATTCCAGCTCTTCCTCAACCTGAGATGTCTGTGTCTGTCTGCTCTTCACCTGTGCTTCTTAAAGTGGACTTGTTTTCATCCTTCATTCGTATCTCAGCTCAGATATCCCATAATTAGAGAAGACTTTTCTGAATAGCATATATTATTCTGTCATCACCCTATTTTTTGCCTTTGTAGTAGCATCTATCACAACATATTGTTTATTGATTTAATTATTTTATTAAGGTTTCTTTTGATCCCATTAGCAAGTAAGTTCTAAGATTTATTTCTGTTTATGTTGTGACTATTCCTACAAATCAGAAAAAAATGGTTGGCAATTGGTAGGTGATCAATAATATGTTTTAACTAATGAGTAAATCACAACCTCGTCTCATTACTGTCCTCGCTCATGATCTTCCTTCATGCTTTGTGTTGTTCCATGTTTATTGAGGACCTGTCACGTGAAAGGAAGTTGAGTCTGGGAACATACAGATTAATAATCACCTGGGTTCCTTCCCTTTATGATGGGGTTAACGCATGGGTAATTCCCTTGGTGAATTTCTGGAATGCTAAGTATACAAAGATTCTGGGGCTATGTCTCAACTCATGAAAGGATGCCAGCAGCATAGAAAAGGAAAGAGAAAATTCTCATGCCTGCTTAACGATGGAACAAATAAACACATTTGCAAAATTTTTCTTGTAGGAAAAAAAAATGGCTTTTGTGAGTTCTGCTTACATGCCATGTCACCTTTAGCCATGTAACTTTTTTGCAAATGTGAAACTGACTCTTCTCCATCACCCCCTCATGCCATTTTCCCCTCACACTCCTCCAGAGGGTGCCTTCACCTACTGGTCATCCTTCCTGTCCCTTCAGGGATTCATCCTCTGACCACCTCCCCACCCTCCCAAGACTAATTCTGTTCTGTGCTTTTCATGGCCTTCTGGACTTCCTCTTTAAAGGACTTAGTGATTGTACATGTATCTGTGTCATTAATTGATGAATGCCAGTCTCTCCAGGTGGACTGTAAACTCCATGAGGGCAAGTCTGTTTTTATTTTCTTCACTATTACCAACGGTCTGGGATCACACCATGTGTCTCCCTTGAAGACTCCTTGTTAATAGAATATTATACTCATCCTGAAGCCCCAAATATAATACATTTTTTAACATTGCCCTTAATGATATTGATACATTCTCTCTGCTGTGGTTTTGTGCTTATATCTAGAGTTGTTAATTTTATCAAGTAAATAATTTATGAAATCTGTGATAATAAATGGTTATGAAATAGTGAGGAAAAATACAATGATAGATATTTGTACCACACAGCAACAGGTGAAATTGGTTTAGGCCCAGAAAGTCCTTACCTTTGCTAAAAACTGTTGGAAGTATCATTCAACTACTTTTGCTTATATTATTCACTATTAGTTCAATTTCTTTCACATCTTATATCATGGATATTAGCAATTAAAATTTTCCTTTCCAGAGAAAAAGCACTGTATAAACAGATACTTTTTCCCCCTCATGCAGACTTGTGTCTTCTCAAACTGTTTAGGCAATGCTTTTGTATCAATTGAGTGATCTGCTTCACTTATCAGCTGATTTTTTCTCAGCTTTTTTTTCTAAAGCAGACCACGAAAGCCCCTTCCCACTTTTTTAAAAATGTGAATACGTGGATATGAACAAGCTACTTACACTTTCAGAGCGAGCTACTTACATTTATAACCTTGAGGTTGCCTTTGATCCTAAATCAGCTTTTAATTACCATTGTAGTTACATTGGGTGAAAAAAGTGATTCTATTATTTCCAGAACACAGCAAGGATATGACCAATACTATCTCATGAGTACAGTTATTTTAAGGCTTTTATTACTAATTATAGTTGGTTTATTATAATTCATTGTTCACTGGCCTTTCTAGCTGTTTACTTAAGGTTCTATTCACCATTACAGCTGCAGAAGCAGCTGCTATTCCTCTGAGATTTTACAATTTCATGAAAGTAACAGGGCTCCTATTTGGAAGAGGGTGTAATTGGACTCAAGGGAGACACTTCACTTGGTGTCCCCTGGAATGGGCTACAAGAGGGTGTATTATTCCTGACTCTAAGGAGAGGTTAAGCATGTAAAGAGAATTGTAGATGAACCCTTTAACCATTATAAACAGACATGGAAGCAATGAAATAGTTCACTTATCTATCTATTATTCATCTGGCTAGCTATCCATATCCAGTTTTCTTTGTATATTAGACTCTCACATATAAATAAATTTTCCTGATTGCACAATTTCTAGTCAGGCTTCATTTCCTCTTTTGCAAGGGAGAAATAGATCTTTTAGGTTCCTATGCAATTTTTATTCTGCAGACATTATTGAGCACCTACTAAGTGTTTGGAACAAATTTCATGACTCATATAAACATTTTTGAGCAAGCAGACACAAAAATGGAACATTCAATCTTTTTCTGTAAACTCAGGGAATTCCTACTCTATTAGGTACTTTGACAATTGGCCGCATGAAAGTTTTCAACAATGTTCTGATAGCATGATCAACTAATTTTCTAATTGAATCAGATAACAGAATCCTTCAGACTGTGGGATGAAGTGGGCAAGAGAGAGTGTAGAATGCCATGGACAAAATGTATTTCTCTAAATGTGTTAGGTTGCAAGAGTGGACAGATTGACTATGGTTCACCCTGTTTATACAAGGACAGACTTTTTAGCCACCCTCATATTCTAAACTCCACACTTCACTCTTCACATATACCTAATCCTAGTAAGTCAGTCCTCTAATAAAGATTTAAAATGCATTGTCTTAGCAATCTTTAGATCCCTGATTGAAATCTTCAAATGCTAGCTACGCTTCATTGGACTATGCGTTTCTGATTAGACTAAATGTGGACTAACTTTTCCAAGAGAATGAATTCAATGCACAGGCCATTATATCCCACTGTCTACACTGATGTGTTTTAAAGTAAATTATAGGTAGTAAATTATAGTAAAGGGAGGCTGGCATCTCGCTCCCTGCCTGGATACTTGCTGAGTTATGCAATCAGCAGTCTTGCCACGGGGTTTCAATGGGAGCAGAGCCAGGTAAGAGGCAGAGATCTTGGGAGAGCATGCCATGCATAGAAACCACATATTAGCTGAAGCTACAGCAGTAGTCAGACTATACCAAGCCAGAAAGTGACAGAAAGTATCTCTTCACCAGAATCAATGGAATTGCTCCATTAAATAACCCCTAATATCTCTCTCAACTCTTCCTCTAGACTTTAGAAAGATAGAACTAGAAGAAGGTAGGAGGAGAGCGAAAATAAAACCCATCAACAACAGATACAACCTGCATGTCTTAGCATGTCTTCATCCCACCTGCCTCCGCTTTAGGATCCCAAGTTTGAGGTTTACTTAGTGTCAACTAAGGATCAATGCTCAATTGGATGGTTCAGAAGAGTAAAATGGTCTGAAATAAATTTGCTTGCTTGTAAGATTTTTGTTTTATTGTGATCAAACATATATAAAAATTTACCACTTAACCATTTTTACGTGTACAGTTCAATGGCAATAAGTACACTCATATCATTGTTCAACCATCACCACACTCTATCCCCAGAACTTTTTTTCTTCCCAGACTGAAACTTATTACCCATTAAGCACTAACTTCCCATTATTCCAGTGTCTGTCAACCACCCTTGTACTTTCTGTTTCTATGAATGTGACTACTCTAAGTACTTTACATAGTTGGAAGTATACAGTATGTGTCCTTTCATGGCTGATTTAATTTACTTAGCATAATATCTTCTGGGTTCACCCAGGTTGTAATATGTGTCAGGATTTCCTTCCTTTTTAAGGTGAAATCGTGTTCCATTGCATGTATATTTCACAATTTTTACCCACTTGATGAATATTTGGATTGTTTCTATGTTTTGTTATCACGAATAATAGTGCTGAAAACATGAGTGTACCAAAATCAGTTTGAGTTCCTGATTTCAATTCTTTAGGTGGCATGCTTAAAAGTAGAACTGCTGGATTATATAGTAATTCTAGGTTTATTTTTATTTTTTATTGAAGAGCTATTGTTTACATTCCCTCCAGAAATACACAAAGATTCCTCTTTCTCCACATCCTCATCAAAACTTGTTGTTTTCTATTGTGCTTTTGTTTGTTTTTATAATGGCTGTTCTGATGTGTATAAAGTGGTATCTCATTGCGGGTTTGATCAGCATTTTTCTTATGATTAGGGAAATGATGTTGAACATCTTTTCATATGTTTATCGGCCTTTTATGGTTTTTTTTAAAGTGTCTATTCAAGTCTTTTGTCTATTATTTTTAAGTTGAATTTTGTTGGTGTTGCTGAGTTGTAAGAGTTCTTCATATATTCTGGATGTTAATTACTTATCAGATACATGATTTGCAAATATTTTCTCCCATTCTGTAAGTTGTCTTTCACTCTGTTGATAGTGTCCTTTGATGCACAAAAGCCTTTCATTTTGTTGAGGTCCAATTTATTTCTTTTGTCTTTTGTTGTCTGTGCTTTTGGTGTCATATTTAAAGAGTCATTGCAAAGTCCAGCATCATAAATCTTTTGCCTTATGTTTTCTTCTAAGAATTATATTGTTTTAGCTTTTAATGTTTAGGTCTGTGATCTACTTTGAGTTAGTTTTTGCCTATGGTGTAAGGTAAGAGTTGAATTTCATTCTTTCTTTTGCATTTGGATATCCAGTTTCCCAACACTGTTTGTTGAAAAGACTGTCCTTTCCCCGTTAAGTGGTCTTGGTGCCCTTATTGAAAAATTATTTGTTGGTATATGTGGGAGTTTATTTCTGGGCTATTTTATTCTATTAGTGTATATGACTGTCTTTATGGCAGTACCACACTATTTTGTTATTTGTTTTTTGGTACATGACTGAAGAAAACAGTTATGAAATTTGCCCAACATGTATGTTATATACAGGGAAAATGAGAAGATAATATTGGGTATTAAGAATAAAGGCAGTGATTTGAAAAAGTAAAAGTTATCATCTTTAAAAATTAAAATTAATTTTAATATATCAACAAATTAGAACTGTTAGTATTGGCTAGCTTTTTAACACTGAAACTGCAAAGCAAACATATGCCACAGTAGGAGACATTGAACACTTAGATGGCACACAACCCTGCTGGTTGACTTGGCACAGGCTATTCTAGGCTAGGCTGGGCTGGTTCAGCTCTGCTCCATGTGTCTCTCATCCTTCTCCTGAGTCCACAGGGCCAGGCATTGTAGGGGACAAGGGAAAGCTTCCCCTTTACCCTCTGAAATTTCACTAAAAATTCAACTACAAAAGGCAGCTTCACCATGAATAAAATAAGCAAACAAACATTATTTTAATGTGCATAGGATGGGAGAATCACAGGGGAATTATTGCCCAATAACCCAATGGGGTACAGAAATGTATATACCCTTCTTCATAGGGAAGGGGAGAGATGGGGAATGTAGACAAGACAATTTTTTTAAGGGGCAGCAAATGGTTATTTTAGGAAAATAGAATGGAATTGGAAGACAGAAATTAACTTGGAATTGGTTCTCTTTGGAATTTGTATGTGCTCCAGAAACAAGCATCATCTTGGGAATAAGTCCGTCCAGGTGTAATTGCACTGCTCAGGCTTCTTTCCTTGGTAGATAATGAGATTTCAGGGAGGGGATGGAAAGCAGTGTTCCTCTTTGGGGGTCCAATTTCTGAGTATATAAGGGAACTTCAGAGAACAGCCTTATCGTGTGCTTTGGGAGAGAGACAAAGGATTGAGAGACAGGGGTGGAGGTCACAGTCAGAGACACCTTGAGGCGGTTTCTTTACTTTACAGATATTGTGGGGTGAAATATTCTGGTTTCCCCCAGCATGATCTTATGAGATGTCAAAATCCTAAAAGGCCAAATAGAAACAAAGGATCCTTTTAAGTTATCAGGCTTAGAACTATCACACTGCAATTTCTGCCTCATTCTATTGGTCACAGCAAATCCATAGCTGAACCCACTGTTAGCAGTTTAAAAAAGTATTCTGTCTCTTTAACTGGAAAAGTAACAAGTTACCCTTCAAAGGGAGTGAATGTAAGTCACCTAGACCACGGTCCTTGGTAGTTTCAAAGTTAAAACGTCTCTTTTTACTCTGTATTTCATTTATAACTTTCTTTTATTGGAGAATAGACTATAAAGTCAAATTTGAGGTAGGGAGGGGAATTGGCAGAGTTTAAAACAAAATTTTCTTTTTTCTTTGGTATATAGGTTTGGATCCATTTTCATTAAATGTCCAAATGCTGCCATTTCACTGTACACATGCCTGGTTTCCTTACTACATGAGAACTACTTGAGAACAGATCCCATTCCCAAATTCATAAAAAGTATAATTGACCTTGACCCTTTGATGACATGGCCTTGAACTGCACAGGTCCACCTATACACTTGCTTTTATTTTTCATTCTTTTCTTTTCTTCTATATATATATGATAGATTTTTTTTTATTGCACTTTAGGTTCTGGGGTACATGTGAAGAACATGCAGGATTGTTGCATAGGTACATATATGGCAATGTGGTTTGCTGCCTCCATCCCCATCACCTGTATCTGGCATTTCTCCCCATGTTACCCTCCCCAACTCCCTACCCCGAACTGTCCCTCCTGTAGTCCCCCCCAACACACCTCAGTGTGTGATGCTCCCCTCCCTGTGTCCATATGTTCTCATTGTTCAACACCTGCCAATGAGTGAGAACATGCAGTGTTTGATTTTCTGTTCTTGTGTCAGTTTGCCGAGAATGATGGTTTCCAGATTCATCCATGTCCCTACAAAGGACTCGAACTCATCATTTTTTATGGCTGCATAGTATTCCATGGTGTATATATGCCACATTTTCCCCGTACAGTCTATCGCCGATGGGTGTTTGGGTTGGTTCCAAGTATT
>CAUYLG010044956.1:0-17737 GCA_963573385.1 Cacajao melanocephalus | reverse complement strand
TATTTCCCCCCAACAGACCCCAGTGTGTAGTGCTCCCCTCCCTGTGTCCATGTGTTCTCATTGTTCAACACCCGCCTATACTTTTTAATGATCGCCATTCTAGCTGGCGTGAGATGGTATCTCATTGTGGTTTTGATTCGCATTTGTCTAATGACCAGTGATGATGAGCTTTTATTTTCATATGTTCATTAATCGCATAAATGTTTTCTTTTGGGAAGTGTCTGTTCATATCCTTTGCCCACTATTTGTTTTTCCAGATATTAGCCCTTTGTCAGATGGATAGATTGTAAAAATTTTCTCACATTCTGTAGGCTGCCTGTTTGCTCTGGTGATATTTTTATTTCTAACTTCTATTAATACAAAACCAAGGAGAAAAAAAAAATAGCATTTACATTTTCCATTAAAGTCACCTAAATAGTGCTACTCTGGCAAAAATAGGTAATATTTTCAATATATTTTGGTTAAGACACTAGTTCCCATCCAAAGACAAAATGTTAGAGAGATGAGCTCAGAAAATACCGGAAAGTTTAATATCTCACACTGAATATTTTCTCATTAGACTATGGATTTTCATTTGTCACATAACCTTTTCTTTTTAATTATTACAATTACTATTTTTTGGGAACCTTCCATTACATGGACTGGACTGCTTGTGAGATTAAGGTTTATATTTGAAATACATAGTAAAACGCACTATGTTAAGAAATATGATGATCATTACTATGATATGATGACTATTACTATGATTTAAGACAAATATGGCACAGAATCTGACCTTAAAACACTTAGAGCCTTTTAAAGTAAAACTATTTTGCACAAATTACTGTAATGCAGGGTAAAAAGTGGTACCACTTTAGAGAGTACATTAATTTCCTATTGCTGCCATAACAAATTACCACGATTTAGGGTCTTAACAAAACACAAATTTGTTCTCTTACAGTTCCGGAGGTCAGAACTACCAGGTCAGTTTCTCTTGGCTAAACTCAAGGCACTGGCAGAACTGCCTTAACTCTAGCGGCTCTAGGTGAAAACCTCTTCTCTTGCCTTTTCAAGCTCTCAGGAGCCGCCTACCTTCTTTGTTTTGTGGCCTCTTCTTCCAGCAGTTGCATCACTTCAGCCTTTGCTACTATTTGTTTCATTTTTCTCTCTGACTCTGATTATATTGGGCTCACACAGATAATCTAGAATAATTCCCCTATCTCACATTGCTTAACTTATTCATATCACTCAAGTCTCTTTTTCCATACAGGCTAAGATATTACCTGGTTCTGAGGACTAGTATGTAGATCTGTTTGGTAAGCCATTAATTCACTTAACACAGAGAAATATATATCTTTGTAGCAATTATCAATTAAAATATGATAAGTTTAATTATCTATATACCTATAATTTTTGTTAAATACATGTTAGCTTGATATATGATGAAAATTTTATTAATCTTATACATGATATTGGAAAACTATGTCTATATCAATTAAAAAATCATCAGAACTGAATTAGACCATTCAGAAAGAAGTGGAGAGAGAGAGAACCTATGCGCATTCTCATATTCCTTCATGAAAATGAACTGCTAATCCACCTAAAAAGTAGGAGTCTGAAAATTGTTAATTCTGTAGTGTAAAATTTTGTTAATGAAACAGTATTTGACCTTAAAGAAGTTCAGTATAACAGCTTTTGAACCTGCTGACTGCTTATTGATATCTTAGTTTGTTTGCTAATATTCTGCACACAAGCTCAGCATCAAAATCTTAATTGTGATGACTACATCGTATTCCAAAACTTGATAATAATTTCAAAGGGGGAAAGAAGCAGGTGAGCATCTTATCAAAATATGGTAATATTTTGACACTACTGTCTGTGTTGAAGGCAGAAGACTAGAAAGGGCATACCCTTGAAGCTTCATTCTGATGTCACAGTGTGATCTGAATGAATATTCATGTTTTCTACCGTCTGAGATGCTGTCATGGTCCATCATTTATTAAGCAATGACAACGTGATCTTGTTTTGATTATTCTTGTTTTATTATTCCTACCAATTGCTGTAATTCAGACTTGAGCATCAGAGTTCTATCTCCTTATTAAAGCTGATTTGTTATTTTAATTGCATTTAAAATAAAATGCAATTCATAAAAATTACTGAAAAATATGGAAAATGTGTAACGAATACAAATGTACTTCTTTCAGCTTTAAAAACTTAATATAAATTTATGCTTCTAACAAAGGTTGAGTAATATATATTCACCCTTTCAGCTAAAACGGCCCAAAACAGACAAAATATATAAAATAATTATTTTCAAAGGTCTCAATCAATGAAGAACAATGATCCCTGGGTAAGATGAAAAAAAATAATAATAATGGTGTGGCGGAGTATCAGGATTGACTTAGGTTTACCCTACTGAGAATGTTTTTGGGCCATATTACAGAGAGGAGTACTCAGGCAGAGCCTGAAAACATCCCTGAGGAAATGAAGCTGAGAGTTTCAAGACAGTTCAAGTTTGAAAAGCAGAGTATAGTACAGCCAACAGCTGCACACAGAGAGAATTTCAGAGATACACAGAAAGCCCCCCTCAGGTATTCAACCAAGTACTGATTTCACATCTATGTGAGGAAACTACCTGAGCTTAATAAAGAAATGTCCAAAGGCATTAGAGTAACAATCCCTGATGGTGTCACAGGGATGGAAATAGAGCTTGTTCTCATTAGGAATACTGGAAAGATTCATAATTCAGGGAAAATTGAGTAAACAGAAGGGTAATGCTTCAGTGGAGGGCAAGAATTAGCCCTAATCTGAGCACTGCTCCAGTCCCACCTAACAAATCTAAAACCTAGAGGAGAAAGCAACCAACTGTTTCCAAAAACTCAGCTTCATCCCAGAACAAACCTAAAACTATAAGAATAAAAAAATCTACCACCCTAAATAATAAAATGCACAATATAGGGCATTCAATAAAAAATAATAGACATTTGAAGAAGCAATCAATTAAAATAGATCTATAGAGGACAGCATTGTTAGAATTAGCAGACAAATAAATTAAGACAATTATTAGAACTATATTCCATATGCTCAAAAAGCTGAGACATAACAAATACTTTAAAAGTTAACTTTCCAGGGATGGCAACTAAAATATCTGTGATAAAAATACAATAGACAGAATTAATGACATATTAGAACTTGCAGAAGAGTTGGTGAACTTGAATAAATAGAGACAGAAATTGTACTAATAGAAATACAGAATAAGAGAATACGTTTGAAAAGCAGAATATAGTAAGGAACATAATAATGAACAAAATATCAGTGAATAGTGATAAAGTCATAAGTGGCATAATTTACATGTAATCAGAGTTCCAAAAGTAGATAAAGGAAGGTGATAGAAAAATATTTAAGAATTATGACTAAAATTTTTCTGAATTTGATAAAAATTACAAATCTAAAATAGAAGAATCTCAATGTGCTTCAAACAAAAAAGACATGAAAAAACTACACCAATGGATATCATTATCAAATTGCTTCCAACCACATATGAAAATAAAACCTTACAAGTAGTTTGAAAAAAGGACACATGAGACAGAAATGAAATGAGCATGATGGTAAGTGAGAAGAGAGTAGAATATCTATACAGTCCTGAGATGACAAAAACACAAAACAAAATTTGTAATACCCAGCAAAAATTTCTTTCATTAAAAATGGGACTTACTTTTTCATACATAAAAAAATGAAATAATTTGTCACCATCAGACCCATACAGCCAAAACAAAAATAAGTTTTAAGGAATGTTCTTCAGGCAGAAATACAACGATACAAGATGGAAATATGGATCTACACAAAGTAATGAAGACCAGATGTGGTACCTTTATGAGTGAAAATATAAAATTTGTTTCTAATTGTATAGATATTGTACATGTTCCCAAGATATTCAAGTAACCCAGATAAAAGCAGAAAAAAGAAACCAGAGAAACAAAAGAAGTAAGTTAAAAATGAAAAATGAAGTAGCAAAGTTAAGCCCTAATATATCAATATTACATTATGTGTAAATGATGTAAATTAAATGTATTAATTAAAACACAATTGACAGAGTAGGTAAAATAAAAGTATGATTCAACTACGTGCTATCTACAAGATATTTAATTTAAATATAATAGTATACACAAGTTGAAAATCAAAGGATAGAAAGTGATATATACTATAAATATTAATAAAAAGAAAGTAGGGATGGCTACACTAATAAGTGATTGAGTAATCTGTAGAGCAAAGCAATTATTAGAGATGAATAGGGTCATTACAAAGTATTAAGTGTCAATCAGGAAAAAGCTATAGCACTTCAGAATAGGTGTTTATACTCCAGAATAAGTGTTTATACCAGAACTTCAAAAAAGTAAGTGTTTATAGCAGAACTAAGTGTTTATACCAGCACTTCAAAATACAGTCTACCCTTAAACAATACGGATTTGAACTGCACTGGTCCACGTATTGGCAGATTTTCTTCTGACTTTAAGATAGCAAAACCAATCTCCCCTTTTTCTTCTTCTCCTCAGCCTACTCACATGAAGACAATGAGGATGGAGACCTTTTTTATTATCCACCTCTGCTTAATGAATAATATATTTTTTCTTCTTTTTGATTTTCTTGATAACAGTTTCTTTTCAATGGCTTACTTTATTGTAATAATACAGTATATAGTATATGTAACATAGACAATGTGTGTTAATCATCTGTTCATGTTATATAGGGCTTCCAGTGAACAGTAGGCTATTACTAATTATTTTTTAGGGAGTTAAATGTTATACCTGGATTTTTTACTGTCTGAGGTTTGAAATCTCTAACTTCTGCCTTGTCCAAAGGTCACTTATGTTAAACAAAAGCTGATAGAACTGACCGAAGATAAATATATAATTATAATTGAAAACGTCAACATTCCTTTCTTAATAACTGAGAAAATAACTGGACATAAAATTAAGGATATAGAAAAATTCAACAACACCATCAGCAAACAGGATCTAATAGACATTTAGAGAACACTTGTTCCAACAATAGCGAATATACATTATCTTCTAGTGCACACAGAACACATAACAAGATAGACTATAGTCTGATTATAATGCAAACTCCAACAAATTTAAAATAATTTAAATCATATTAAAAGTGGTCTCTGACCGCAATGGAATCAAATTAGAAATCAGCAAGAAAAGGATGATAGAAAACTATCAAAGCACTTGGAAACTAAAACCATTTCAAAATAATAAATTCACAAGGATTCAAATTTTGCAAAGTATGTTGTCTGACAACATAGCATTAAAACAGAAATCAATAACAGAAAATAATGGAAAGACTTCTAGAATAGCCCCAAATACATGGAATTGAAATCAATCAGTTCTAAATAACATACAGGTCAAAAAAGAACTCAAACAGAAAATCAGAAAGTGCTTCCAACTACATGGAAATAAAGACACAACATGTTAAAATTTTTAGAATGTCACCAAAGCAGCAATTAGGGACTAACTTATTGCATTAAATGTTTATATTAGGAAAGAAGAAATTTCCAAATCTACTCTTCAGTGTCTTCCTAAAGAAAATGAGAAAACAAAAAACTTCCTCAAAAATCTAGTAAATGTCTAAGTAAAATCAGAAGTAGATGAAAAATTTAAAAATAGGAGAAATTGATGAAATAGAAAACAGAAAAACAATAGCAAAATTAATAAAACAACTTCAGACATTTTAAAAACATATTTTCAGACAGTGTGGAAATTTGAGTTGACTATTTTCAACATTTATCTTGTCTTACAGCTTGCATAGCTTTTGATTAAGTCTGGTTTTTGTTTTCATTTTGGTTTGGGTTCTTACGAGGTTTTCTGTATGTAATGTTTATTTGTTCCCTAATTGTTTTCCAGATATTTTCCTACATCTTTATTTATCAGCACTTTAGCTTTTATTTGTCAAGTATTTTTTTCCTTCTTGGCATTCTCTAGTTTCTTGGAACTGTGGTTTATTTTTAATTAATTTTGGAAAAATTCTTGGCCTTTATCTTAAATATTTTTTATACCCCATCCTTCTCTTATCCTTCTGGAAGTTCAGTAACACAAATGATAGACCATAGTTTGTTTTCCCATAGCTCCTGAATATTCCTTTTAAAGTTCCCTTTTCTTCTTATGTTTCAGCTTGAATAATTTCCGTTGACATGTCTTCAGGTTCACTGTTGATTTCCTAGTCGTGTCTGATCTCTTCATGAGCTTATCAAAGAATTCTTTATCACTGGTATTATATTTCTAAATGTAGCATTTTCTCTGGATTTGTTGTATAGCTTCCCTCTCTTTGCTGAATTTCCTATCTTTGCAGTCATGTTGCTTACCTTGTGCATTGGATCCTCTGTCATTTGGATCCTCTGTCATATGAATCATAATTATTTCATAGTCTCTTTCTTATATATTCATCACATCCATGATTTCTTGATCTAGATTTTAAAATAATGTATCTTAAAAATTGTTTTAATGTTTTGTTTATCTTACAATTTTTGATTCAGTAGCACATGCTGTGTAGAGAACAGAAGAAAATAAGGTAAACAAACAGTAGTTGTACCTGGGCATATCCCACCTTCTGTCAGGCTTGAATGTGGACAGCTGCTTCTAGGCTACCATTCAGAATAGAGATTGCAGGGCTAGAGAATTTTTCTTAGAGTTTCTGCTCCACTCTCAGTTTTCAGAGATTACTGCATACCTGAGCCATAGAAGAGGTCTCTCTCTATGATTTGATCATCCCTTTGCAGTTAAACTGTTGATATTTCTTCCTCAGGATTAGACCTACAGTGGGGACAGCCTGTGTTTGTTTGCTTTTTTTTTTTTATTATTCTCTTGGATCAGGCTAAACTTTTGGCAAGCCCTGTGTACTTTGTCCTGAAGGGAAGAGATTCCTCATCATTTCTTCCTCACCTCTCTACAGCAGCTAAACTCTGTCATCAACTTATGATCAGTATACATAGGAGAGATATTTCTACCTGATCCTCTGCACTAGCAGACTATTCTTGGTATTGGCATATAATCTGGAGCATAAAGGCTTTTTCTTTTACCATTCCTTGTCAACAATGAATCCTTGCTGTTGTTGTGGGTTTGGAAGTGCTTCCTACCTATCTCCTAGCAGCAAATTAATTTGACCTTTCTATTCCATCAGAAGCAATGAATTTTGTATGAGTCCTATGAGTGATGATTTGCTACCTATGCACCATCAGCCTTTACATCCTATGAGGAAAACATCCAGGGAAGCAGGCAGAATTTCATCTCTGTCTTCCAGTAACACTTGATTTTATCCCACAGGCCTGTGCAACAAGTATCTGTTCCCAGATCGAGGTCCTACTCCCAGTCTTTTTTGTGAGCACCTGATTGACATCTGTTGAAAATATCTTGAGATTAATTGCAAAGTGCCTTTGTTCCTGGGGTTCCCAGTTCTGCCAAATTGATATGCTAGCCTGCACTTGGTCTTTACAAAATTATGAAAGTGTCAACTGATTTTACCTTACCCACATTTATGATGATTATTTATTGGTCCCATTCTCTGAATGTGTGCATTCTTTCTCTTTATGGAGGAAATTTTTTTACCCCTTGAAATTCAGGGTTTTAAAATTTTCTCTGATGGACTAAGGAAAAAATATGATTTTATAGATTATTTGGTTTTTATTTCTTTGTGGATGACATTTTTAACAGGTTTGTACATGTTAGTGGAAGTAGAACATTGTTTCTGTATCTTATTCATTATTTTCCTTGAACTTACAATAGTCTGCATGCACAGAGAAGTAAGAAATTTTCTGTATCATATTGACCAGAAATTAGGCCCTGATTTCAAATAGCATTAATAGAATCAAGACATATGAGACATTTGATGAAAAATTAAAGGGGATGGAATACTGTTTTAGATTTAATGCATATCCTAACTAACAATTATGTTTCAGTGTATATGTAATAGACTTCATATCCTTTTATGTGTTAGTATTTTCTTAGCATTGCTTAAGGGGCCATGATTCCTAAAATCAATTAAAACTAAATTAAATGTAGTCCAGACTTGCTCCAGTCCCTCCTTAAATTACATACAACTCAAATTTGCAATATTTTATGAGGAGTACTTCCTTGTTTCCACGTTTTTTCTGAACATATGTAATAGACAATGGTAAGATAGTTGTCTATTTATTTAAAGAGACAAACTCAACTTTGAAATTATCAGGGAATGTTACAAAATATATGCTGTTCCCAAATGGCCTCAATTACTATTTAGGTATCACTCTATTTTCATCATCCAGAAATTAAAAGATATTTTTCTCTCAAGGAAACACCTATTTTGTTATTCTTATTAACACCATCTTAGTCTCATCACTGCAGCAAATGATAGTCAACTATGATTTTCAATGATCCATGTTTTGAAAAATTTTAAATAATTCTCAGATTATGGTTTAAAGCAGATAGATGCAGGTCAACAGTTTATTATTAAAATAAAAATATGCTTAGTATTAGTTGTCGCTTCTCTACATCATTCAGTTTTTCAACTAATATTTATTAAGTACCTGTACTGCTCCAAGATCTATGTTAGATACAAGGGACAAAATAATGTAGAAAAGTAGATATGGAAGTTGATCACTTGTGCTTGTTAGTCGAGTGGGAAAAAAAGTGTAAGCAGAAGATAAATACACTGTAGTAAATGCTGCAATATGGAACATAGTATCGAATCATATGACTATTAAGCAGAGAAATAAGGAAAATATGTTTGTTTTTGCTGGACTATTTAGTGTGGGGAAATGAACAATCTACCACGTGCATTATGGGTTACGCTGCCAGTATCCATATTTTTAGATTCTGAAAGCTACACAATATCAGGAAAGAGTTCTGAACTTCATTAGATAAGTAGAAAATTCTATTGAAATTTAATTTTAGTTCGTAATTTTTCTATAAAATGTGTACAATAACGTGAGTGATAACTTGTGATACACTGTTTTAGAGAATTGACAATATGGTTGATATGTTCAATGTCTATCTCAAGCTTAAGAAGCAATCATTATAAGAGTTGCAGAATTGCAAAATAAAATACAATAAAGTCACAGGTATGCAAAATAAAGCCTGATATATGTGATTACATTTTATATCAAGTTATAGGTTGAGTATCCCTTATCCAAAATACTTGGGACCAGAAGTGTTTGAGATTTTGGATTTTTAACAAAATTTGGAATATTTGTATTATAGTTACCAGTTGAGCATCCCTCATCCAAATATTCAAAATCTGAAATTCTCTAATAAGTATTTCCTTTCAATGTCATGTTGATGCCCAAAAAGTTTTAATTTTAGATTTTCAGATTCAGGATATTCTGCCTGTAGCTTGGTCTGAAACGTGAGCATGTATATA
Source organism: Cacajao melanocephalus (assembly GCA_963573385.1). Classification (NCBI taxonomy): domain Eukaryota; kingdom Metazoa; phylum Chordata; class Mammalia; order Primates; family Pitheciidae; genus Cacajao; species Cacajao melanocephalus. The sequence continues at coordinate 8,365 of CAUYLG010044956.1, read as the reverse complement.
AATTCATTGTTCATTTTTATTTCTGATAACTTAGAAGCTGTGTAATAAAACTGTAGACCTGAAAAAAAAAAGCAAACTGAAAAAGATTGTATTTCACCTAGACTTGGGAGGTCAAGGCCATGATCCTGCCACTGGACTGCAAACCCTGTGAAGGAAGAAAGGAAAGGAAAAGGAAAAGGAAAAGGAAAAGGAAAAGGAAAGGAAAGGAAAGGAAGGAGGGAGGGAGGGAGGGAAGGAAGGAAGGAAGGAAGGAAGGAAGGAAGGAAGGAAGGAAGGAAGAACAAAAGAAAGACGAAAGAAAGAAAAAGAAAAAAATGGGAGGAAGAAAGAGAGAAAGAAAGAGAAAGAAGAAAGAAAGAATGAAAGAAAGAGAAAGAAAAGAAAAAAGAAAAGAGAGAAACAGGGCGGGAGAGAGAGAAAGAGGAAGGAAGAGAAGGGAAAGAGGGAGATACATATGGAGCAGGAGCTGAGAAGCTATTTTAGGTAAACTGGTCAGAGAAGATATCTCAGGGTAGATGATATTTGCATTAGTATTTTAGCAGAAACCTGAATGATGATCAAAATCAGCTTGCTGGAAGAATACTGTACTGTAAAGTCTTTAAATAAGTGTGTGCTTAACACTTTTAATTTAAAATAAAATTCATAATTTAGCTCAAATATAGAAAATAAGAATGTGGTAGATGTTAATCTGCAGAAATTACCAAGGGACATTTAACGTAGGAATGTAGAACATTCTGGGGAATTTGGCTATTACTGTAATTGCTGCAGAAAACCATTGAGTATTTTTTTATCAGAAAAATGAGAGGCTCTGAGTTATAACCAGTTTAGTTTTAACAAACTCCTACTCATGGCCAGGAATTTTGTGTGAAGCAAGTTACCAAACATATACATGACTGAGTCCCTCTCTTCAAGTAGTTGAGTCTAATGGTTTTGGAATCTCTTTCAAATAGCCTTAGGGACCTGAAGACTTTAATGTGAAACCTTGTGGTGCACAGAGTGACATCCTGCAATGTATTTGATTTCCTAGGCAGGTTCTTGGAGTCATGATCTTTAAGGGTTATGTGTTTCCAGCTGCTGAACAGAAATAATTTCAATCTCCTACTGCCTCTCTTAACAGGGAAACTAACAAAAAAATTGAATTGATTTCACAGCAAATTATTACACTATAAATTTAGATACCAAAAGTTTTATCCTAATGTCATTCAATCTACAATTATAGTAGACATTATTGATAATGTAATAAGATTAATTTTAATATCTACTCTTTTACTTATTCTGATTTTAAAATAACTGAATTCCTTAAAGAAAGCTGAATATATTTTCTATGGGCCAGGTAATTTTTTTGTGTAAGATAATTCTAACACTTCCACTTAAATACTATGAAAAAATGTCTTTCTTCTCTGTTTTAGTTTTATTAATAAAAATATTTACAAATGACTAGCATTATGAATAAAATTTTAGCAACAAATGATAAATAAGAAAAATTCTGAACTAGTATGCTTCCTTTTTTAGTTCTTAGTTTTTTCAGATAGGGACTTGTTTCACCACAATTCTTTAGAATCCCTTACAAAGTACAGATGTAATTCAAATTATATTACTGCTTATGTTTGTGTTTTAATAATCATAAGATAGAATGAAAAAGAAGAGGAAACTCTTGAAGATAATAGCAGGATGTTTTCCCTGAAGCCACAGAATAACTAATATACTGGGGTAAATAAATAATATTCATCATTTTCTTTCATTTGTAATTTCACATATAGTAGAATATATATGCAACTGCAAAAGATAGCAGATACGAGGTTCAAGAAAATAATGGGTTAATGTGGTTTTCCCTTTTTTCCTGATTATCATATATCATTGCAAGTCTGCATTATAATTTAGGCACAATGATAACTCAAGAAAAATACGTTGTTTTCTAAAGGTTAAATGAAAATCAGGGTACATACACCATATACTTCTAAAACCATTCATGTAAAAGTGGGAAGCTGTCCCAAACCCAGCAATACTAATCATTCAAATAGCATTCTAACTTTCAGTATATTTTTAAATAAAAATGATTGAGTAGTATAGTGGCCATGAGAATGTGCCTCTCAGACTTTCAACTACAGAAGCCTAATTGGCCAAAGGCCTTAGTAACTAAGTTTGAAATCCATCACTGCATTTGTTGTCAGGCCACATATCCTACGGGATGCCCCCAGCTAATGACTGGGCATTGTAGTGATGCTAAAGCACACCTTTCTCTGTAGCCATGGTACTCCTCTCAAGGTCAACTTTGGTCAAAGATACCCTGGCAGCCCTGTAGTCCAGGATGCGCCCATTCATATTCTTTTCTTCTCTATTTCCCTCAGGATTCCAGTTCATTCAGTCTGATAGCTGCCCAGTTTTCTGCAGTTTCCTTCCCATTTTCTCTCATAGTCATTTTTTCTTAGTAAAATCCTTGCCTGTTCAATCCTATTATAATATGCCCAGAAAATGATACCCAAGCTAAAATAAATAGCTAATATTTCAGTGTTATTTCACATATATAATCAGTGTGATCTCCATAATAGCTCTGTAAAACTCTAAATAACCATTATTGTCATTTGATGAAGGAAAATAAGAGATGATTTAATAGCTTTCTGGACGGCATGTGGCCAAAAGTGACAGGTCATTGGTGATAAGCAAATCTCAACCAAAAATGACATTTTCTTCAGTTATCAACTCTCATTTCATATGAATTAAATAAAAAATCTAACATTCAGTGAAAAATGAATTTAAAAACTTATTGCCCCAATTTCCTTTATGTGGAAAGTAATGCAGAGAAATACTCCACAGACACTGGATTTATGAAATGGAGTATTAACAATCAAAAGAAAAAATACAAAAAGAAAAGCAGCATGTTATTACACGTATGACATTAAATCAATATATTTATGGTCAAGCCCATTGACTTTTCAGTAATTTCAATTATCTTAATGTATGAGTTGGATGACCAATCATATTACTCAACACAACGATCTTGATTAGAACTTCGCGGATCTGTCACTGATGCTAGACCCGATTGGAGAATCCCAGGGTGTAAGATGTCACAGGGTCAGTGCCCTTTGATAGCCTTTGGAAGGATTTGTAAATACCCACATGATGGGAAGGGGAAAATATCATACAAACACCTATGTATACATATTTTATATATTAAAATATACTTATTTTATATTGATATTTTGAATGCAATACGAAGAATATTTCTCTGTGACCTTAAATGTTTGTTGAAAATATGTTCCCTTTCATATCTTCTGTGAAAGAACGTGGTCAGTATCTGTGATTTTCTTTTTCTTTCCTGCTTTTTGTTTTGTTTTATTTTGTTGAGATGGAGCATCACTCTGTGTTGCCCAGGCTGGAGGACAGTGTCGCAATCTCAGCTCATTGGACCCTCCACTTCCCGGCTTCAAGCAATTCTCTTGCCTCAGCCTCCCACACAGCTGCGATTACAGGTGTGCACTGCCAAGCCCAATTAATTTTTGTATATTTAGTAGAGACAGGTTTCGCCATGTTGGTCAAGTGGGTTTCAAACTCTTGACGCCAACTGATTCATTTGCCTCAGCCTCCCAAAGTGCTGGGATCACAGGTGTGAGTCACTGCACCAAGCCTGTGATTTTCTTCTTTGTGTCCATATGTACTCAATGTTTAGCTCCCACTTACAAGTGAGAATATGGCAAATCAATAATTCAATCCAATTCACAATAGCCATAAAAATAATAAAATACCTAGTAATACAGCTAACCAGGGAAGTAAAAGATCTCTGCAATGAAAATTACAAAATACTGCTCAAAGAAATTAGAGGTGACATAAACAAATGGAAAAACATTTCATGCTCATGGATAGGAAGAATCAATATCGTTAAAATTCCCCTACTGCCCAAAACAATTTACAGATTCAATGCTATTCCCATCATGCTACCAAGAACATTCTTCACAGAATAAGAAAAGATTATTTTAAAATTCATATGGAAACAAAAACGATCTTGAAATATCTTGACAAGAAAGTCAAGGCAATCCTAAGCAAAAGGAACAAGACTGGAGACATCGCACTACCCAACTTCACACTATTCTACAAGGTTATAGTAACCAAGACAGCATGGTACTGCTACAAAAACAGACATGGAGACCCATGGAACCGAAGAGAGAGTTCAGAAATAATGCCACACACCAACAACCATCTGATCTTCAACCAGGTTGACAAAAACAAGCAAAAGGGACACAACTCCCTGTTCAATAAATGGTGCTGAGTTAACTGGCTAGCCCTGTGAAGTTGGACCCCTTCCTTATACCATATACAAAACAACTCAAGACAGATGTAAAACTTAAAACTACAAAACCCTGGAAGATAACCTAAAAAATATCATTCTCGACATAGGACCTGGCAAAGATTTCATGACAAAGGCACAAAAAGCAATTGCAACAAAAACAAAAATTGACAAACGGGGCCTAATTACCTAATTAAAAACCTTCTACACAGCAAAAGAAACTATCCATAGAGTAAACAACATACATAATGGGAAAAATATTTGCAAACTACGTATCTGACAAAGGTTTAATATTCAGAATCTATAACGAATGTAAACAAATCAACAAGAAAAAAAAGCACAATCTCATTAAAAGGTGGTCAAAGGACACAGACAATTTCCAAAAGAAGACATACACACAGCCAACAATCATATGAAAAAACTGTTTCTTTGAAACAGAAACTGTGTAAGTATCTTTTTGTTTAAAAACTAGTTTACTTATTAAGGTTCATGTTGTGCTTTCCAACTATGTTAACAGTGGGCATTAGAGATGACACTATGAAGGTTGCCAGAAACCATTGGTGAGATGCCTTTCTCAGTAATATGCTAACTGCAACTTTTGAGAGTGTACAAGACCTGGGGTTGTGGCAAGAGAGATGACAGATGATTAGAAGAAAAAAGTAAAGGAAAAGGAATGGAAGGAGGAGAAAATGAAGGGGACCTGGTGGACATTCCATATCACAGTGTTTACAGGGATTCCCCAGCCGTCTGTGTCTATGTCTGCACTGCTAAGAAGCACTGATGCAATTCTGCCTTGAAACACAGATCAACTTACTTGGCCAATCTTGTCTTTTCTCTGTCAAATATTTCACTGATTATGAACTCTGTGGACAGTTTAAAGCTGTCCTATGCTAGAGTTAGCTCAGGCCTGTCTTGCGTTTAATAAGAAAAAAAAAATGGTTAAAATTGTCTTCCTTCCTGAGTGAAGCTAGAAAGATTCTTGTTGTAATGACTTCTGTCACTTAATGCTTCAGTATATGCCCATTTTTCTCCAAACTTCTTTTTCAAGTTAGTATTTGTGCTATGAAATACAAATGCTTATACTTATAGATATCAATTACTTCAATGTGATCATAACAGCTGAACCACCATTTACAGATTTAGAAAAATGACATAGCTCAGAATAATTTAACTGAGTAGTCTCTGAAAAAAGTATCTGCAATTATATAGTGATTCTTTATCTTGTAAAATGAGATTTTCTTTAGTGAATTAATTAATGAAATATCTTAGTTTTGTTCTCAGTTTTATTTTCCATTGGCATTCAGAAAAATAAATCATTTGACCTAGTAGAAGGAGACAGAAACTAAGAAACTTGTGTCTGGTCACCAATAATGGTAACTAATTGCATGCCTGTAGGCTAGTTCTTACTCTTTGAGCTATAACACTTTGGAACTAGACTAACTCGTCTCTAGGGTCCCTTTTAGCTTTTAAATTATATGATTATAAAATGATATTTCTTTCTCTTATTCCCTAAAAATGTGGGCTGTTACTAGGTGATAGCATAAAAAGCAGACAGAAACATAATATATTGAAAAGAGTATAATATAATGAATGCGTGATTTTTGGATCAGCTTCTTTACCAAATGGCTGCAGGGTAGTGAGCAAGTCATTTAAATTTTTACTCCTCATCTATAAAATGAAGATAATAGAGTACTGTTGTTAGAGTTGAAAGAAGATCCTTTAAAGAAAAAAAAAAAATCCATGAAAGCAAAGCCTTCTTGAACTGGAAACTATTGGTTACTAATTCAATAAAAATTTTAATGTATGTTAAAATCTCAAATCTGATTGCTAGTTACTATCTGTATAGTCTTCCAACTATGGAATATGCTAAGCTACATGTATAAGCATGCATTTTTTCTCCAGAAATTATATTTTATGTTTTCTTGAATGTAGGGTTCTTTTGATTTTCAAGGGATGGGATTTTTTTTTTAATATCCTTTTACATGTTCCAATCTAATAATTTTAGATACTCTTTTTTTAGATACTCTTTTCTAAATAAGCCCTCCTCTTACCCACCTCCAAACTGTTCTTATTACTCTTACCCCTAATGCTTCCTTTTACTTGACCTAATTCAACAGTTTTCACATTTCAGAATTGTATTCAGTTTTAAATAAATGCCTATGTTTTTCCATGATGAAATTAATCACTATCTCAGCTAATTATGATGTATGTCTCTTTGGACTCCAGTAACTTTTTGATAGTACAGTTTTTTACAGTCTAGCAATAACATTCTTAGTTGTATCTATTAACATTGGCTACTTAAAGCATGTCTTCTGCAGCCCCACTTCAGAACTCAGAAAGAGTTTTTTTGCTCTCCATTTGCTTGGTAAATCTTCCTTAACACCTCACTGTCAATATTAGACAGATCAACGAGACAGAAAAATAACAAAGATATCCACGTGGCCATGGTGTCGCAAGCTGGACAGTTCTTAATGACCTACAACCTTTGCTTTTCATAATTTACCTGGCCTCAGGCATTCCTGTATAGCAACACTTAATGGAGTAAGACATGCATTTACTAGGTTGTTTCCAGATTGGAGCATTCGTGTGGGTAAAAAAAAAAAAAAGCTGCTATAAACATTCAGTTATTGTGTGTTTGCTTAAGTCTTCGTTTATCTTGAATAAATTTTTAAGAGTGGGATTCCTGAGTCATATAATATATATGTGTTTATGTTATTAAGAAACCAACAAACTGTCTTCCAAAGTTGCTATACTTTCCTTCACTCTAACCGGCAATATATAAGAGATCTAGTTGTTCTGTAGACTTGGTAGCATTTGACATTTTAACTTCTGTTGCTATCAGTAATTATAATTGATGCATAGTAGCATTAAATTATATATTGTCTTTTCAATTTGTATTTCCCTGACAAATTATGTTGAGCATTTTTTAATATATTTATTTTTCATCTGCATACTTTGTAAAATGGTAAAATGTCTCTGTGTGTGTATATATATATGTGTATATATATATATATATCTCACTCATAATTAGGGGTTCTGCTGTAAGCCCCTGATTATTTATTTTCAGAGGGCTCTCACGCTGTCACCCTGGCTGTACTGCTATGGTGCTATATTGGCTCATTACAACTTTCACCACCTGGTTCTAGAAATTCTCCTGCCTCTACCTCCTGAGTAACTGTGATTACAGGCATGCACCACCACACCCAGTTGACTTTTATAATTTTAGTACCTACGGGGTTTCACCATGTTGGCCAGTCTGGTGTTGAACCCCTGACCACAAGTAATCCACCCGCCTCAGCCACTCAAAGTGCTGGGATTACAGATATGAGCCACCATGCCAGGCCCTATTTTTGCAATATTTAATTGATATTTTTCTAATTGTTAAATTTTGTGGATTCTTGGTATAATTTCGATGCCAGTTTCTTGTCAGAAATGTGATTTGTAAATACTTACTCCTGATCTGTGATTTGTCTTTTAATTTTCTTAACCATGAATATGTATGCAGCAAAGTAAATCAGGACATACTCCTAAGTCTTACTGAAGCACAATGTGCAGAGTGAGGGGGTTACAGCAAAGCTCCTGATTAGGAGTGTGTATGCATGGGTGTGTACTTATGTGTGCACTATTTGTGGTATGAGAGTGATTCTCCAAAGACAAGCTTCAGATAGTATCTGTTAACTAAATGTTTTCCTGACAGACTCTTTGCTCCTCCTTCCTGACCCTTCAACCTAGGCTCGGAATGGTAAAGCAGGTAAGGAAAAGAAGACAGTGTCTGTTCACTTTACAAAAGAAGACATATATGAGGCCAACAAACATATGAAAAAATTCTCATCATCACTGGTCATTAGAGAAATGCAAATCAAAACTACAGTGAGATACCATCTCATGCCAGTTAGAATGGCGATCATTAAAAAATCTAGAGACAACAGATGCTGGAGAGGATGTGGAGAAATAGGAACACTTTTACACTGTTGGTGGGAGTGTAAATTAGTTCAACCATTGTGGAAGACAGTGTGGCAATCCTTCAAGGACCTAGAAATAAAAATTTCATTTGATCCAGCAATCCCATTACTGGGTATATAT
>CAUYLG010044955.1:0-23595 GCA_963573385.1 Cacajao melanocephalus | reverse complement strand
ATAATATATTTATTTTATATAATATAAAAATACATTATATTTATATAATATAAAAATATATAATATATATTATAAATATATGTAAATATATTTATAATATATATAATATATATGTGTGTGTATATATATATATATATATGTATATATATATAAAATGCCTGGCACATACTTAAACTAAAAAATTCTTCATTGTTGATCTGAAATTCAAACTTAAGTAGGCATCTGTGTATTTTATTTGCTAATTTATGGCAATTTTATAAAAACAGAGTGATGTGGCTAGTGTCTGAAGTTAGTTTCTGTAGAAAACTCTATTGGGGCCCTTTTCTGATCCCTTTGAATCACTCCGTGTATCCAACCTTCAGCTTTTTCAGGCTTTGCTAATAACTTCTTCCACCTTCAGTTTAGTCCAGATGGTTATTTTTGAGCTGGCTCTAGAGCCTCCTTGTCCAGAAGGACAAGTTTTGCCCCCAGGATGAGGCTGAGTGTGGGACTTGATCTGAAACTGCATTCTTACTTGGCTTCTTCTCTCTTCTGCTTTTCCCACTCCCTTATTAGCTTCTCCTGGGGACATTTCCTTAATGAATCAACTACAGGTACAAGATCTGCTTCTAATATAGTTTATCTAAGATTATTTTTTAAGCTATTTGCCTCTATTTAGATTGAAGGTTTGCCACCAAAGAATAAAAAAGTAAATCTTTAAAAATTTTCTCTATTGAAAGAAGTCTTTTTCACTTTTCACTAAGCTTTAAATCATGAGCAAGTACTCTATTATCATGTGGTCCTAAAGAGTAGTAACAGAACTTCCTTAACTGAATGGGTTGTGGTAAGAACACAGAAGTCCACAGAAATTCTCTTTCTCATGGTAAAATCAGAACTACAGCCAAAATTGAATGGAGCTAACATACTAGGATTGCAGTATGGACTTCGTCCTGAGGATGAGAAATGCAGTATGTTAGGTAAGTTCATTTATGTAAACTTTTCTCTGGTGTGTTGTTTTTACAAATAGCAAATATCCACTTTAGTGTTACCTTTTTATTTTTCCTGGAGAGATCTGTGGATTGTGGTTGGATCAGTCATTTTGTTTCCACATTGAACATGGATTGCCAACTAATTTACATGATCCAATGAATGTTGGCTGGGTATATTCTAATGAAGAGCCGTATCTTCATTATCTATTTCTGCATAGCAAATTACTCCAAAATTAGCAGCTTAAGACAACATACTTTGATTATCTTGCACAGTTTCTGGTGGTCTGGAATCTGCAAACCCTTTACCTGGGTGGTTCTGACTTAGGGTCTTTCATGATGCTGCAGTTAATCCTTCAGGAAGAGCAGCATTCTCTCAAGATTTGACTGGGGTTGAGGAATTCACTTCCAAGCTCACTCACATGGCTCACTGGGCTGCTCTTGACATAACTCCCACTCCAGTGAGTGACCCGAGAGAGGGAGAGAGCTCACACAGGAGGCACCAAAGACAGAAGCTACAATCTTTTATAACCTAATCTCAGAAGTGACATACCATTACTTCTGCCATGTTCTATTCATTAAAATAGAATGAGTTACTAAGTCAGCTCATATTAAAGGGGAAGAGAGTTAAGCTTTACTTCTTGAAGGGAGGAATATCAGAGAATGTGTGGATATACTTTTAAAACCACCACAAGTTTCCCCAGAGTAGCAGTACTTGAATGGTTTACTTTTGTTCAGCAGATACTTAAAGAGTACACATATGTACCATATATAGAGAGAGTACATATATGTAGAAATCTAGAAGCTTCAGATAAAAAGGATGAATAAGACAAAGTTCCTACCGTGAAGATACTTATGGCCCACTGGAAGAGTGAACCATCTATTATCACATTATTGCTGTGGAAAACCACTCTTAGCAGAGGTTCTCAACCCTGGCTACACAGTAGAATAACTAAGGCACTTTCTAACTATATGGATATCTGACCCCACCCAATAGCACTGAGTAAAAATCTTTGTTGATGGAGCCCGGACATCAATGTTTTTGAAATTTTTTCAGTTGATTATAATATGGAGCTAGTTGAAAATTGTTTTTCGGTTTAAAATTCGCTCAGCATTTACTGTGATTTGACTTAGTTTGAGTTCCTCCAGAAGCTGACCCTGTGACAAAGATTTTAGTGGAGGTCATTTATTCCAAAGTAATCCTAGAAATTGTTCAGAAAGGAATGGGGAAGTGATACAGGGAAGGCAAGGAGGCCTATTCAGAATGCATTAGCAATCAGGTTACCACTGGGATGGGGAACTTTGGAGACAGTGTAGATCACTCTTTAGCATTATACTTAGCCTACCTCTTCCACTTCCAGAGGCGGGGGAGATAAGGTATTTATTTATCATGTTCATTAGTCAATGAGTGTTCATTACATCATATTTATTACTCAATGACTGAGGCTGCCCCCTGGCAGAGTCACAGGTTCTTATAGCTGAAAGCAATCCAAGTAAGTTTGCAAGAATGTAAGAGCTGAGGGGTTATTCGAAGGGCACTAAGAGTGTCTGCCATACACCTTAATTTTTTAACTTGTAGGATATATTTGCTGCCACCTTCTTTGAAAGGTATTTGGCTAGGTTAAATGAGATAATTAGCCTGTATAAAGTTCCTAATACAGTGACTACGGCATAATAGCACCTTAGTAAATGTTGGAGTGGTAAATAAGACCTTCTATGTTACTTCAAAGTTTTTTTTAAAGCACGTGGATATGAAGATGATCATGGCACTTACGTCAAGTGAAGTAGTGTTCCTATAGAGCTTAAGGTAATTCCACAAACGAAGTGATTTTTAGCACTCAAAACAGAAAATAATAGGGATACAGAGCTATGCCTGGGAGAGAATTTGGGCTTTGGGTTTAGGCAAATCTGGGTCCAAAACTTGGCACTACTACTTATTAGCTGTTTGTCACTGGGGAAGTCACATAACTGGTTGGATTCTTATTTATAAAGTGGAAATAATACCTACTTTACTAAAGAATTGCAAAGATATGAAATAAAATCTGTAAAGGGTATAATACAGTGCTTAGTATAAGCATTTACTTCCCCAGTGACCCCCATATTGTGTTTGGAATCATACTAACATTAATTCTACTTTCTTACTAACTGCTAGCTCCTACCCATGGAGAAAATTCAGCAAGTTGCAGCGTTCTTTTACCAAAGTATTTCCTTCAGAAAAGTATCTTAGTTGTGCCTGCTAGTAGTCTTACTGCTGTTATGGCCAGGCAAGCAAGGGCTCCCAGACACTGGTTTTGATTTACCAGTAGATATCTGTTCCTGATTGTGTCAAACGTTCAGGATTAAACTCTGCTGACATTCCTTGAGTAGTGAAGCTGTACTCTTGCATAATAATAGTTATTAAGTATTTACTGTGTTTCAGATACTATTGTGTTTTATATAAAATTTAAAACTCGAATCTGCAGAACAATGTTATTATCTCCAATTATCAGATGTGCTTGAGCCCAGCAGTTTGAAGTGACAGTAAGCCATGATCATGCCACTGCACTTCAGCTTGGATGACAGAGTGAGACCCTGTATAAAAATAATACTAATAATAAATAATGATTTTTAAAAGTCCTGCTTGGTATTCTCTGTGATTTGTGGATCTGTGATTTGGTGTCTATCTTTACATTGGAAAATTCTCTACTGTCATTTCTTCAAATATTTCTTTTGCTTTGTTCTCTCTCTTATATTATACTTATGTTAGACTTTTTAATATTGTCCTACAGTATTGAATTCTCTGATTTTTTTTCCACCTTCTATTTTCTTTGTATTTCAGTTGGGTAATTGCAAGTGACTCATCTTCCAACATATTAATTTTTTCCCCGTGTGTTAAGTCTACTGATAAAACTGGCATTCCTCATCTCTATTATCCTTCATTTCTATTAGATTTGTTCTGATAGTTTCTGTTTCTCTTTTGAAATTATCTACCTGATTTTGCACGTTATCTGCCTTTTCTATTAGAGCATTTAACATATTAATTGTAGTTATTTTAAATTCTTTATCTGATAGTTCTAATTTCTCTTCATATCTGTATCTGCTTCTATTAATTTGTCTCTGACATTGTGCTTTTTTAATTCTTGCTTTTCTATATCCTTATAATTTTTTGTTGAAAATCAGACATCTTGTGTAGGATAGTAGAAACTGAGGTAGTTTTTTTTGGCTTGAAAATGAGTACATGTACACATTTTATTCCCCTTTAGAGTAGGGATTTGTTGTTCCTATAATTATTTTCAATGTACCATAGACTACAGATTTCTCTGGCATTACTTTGTGTTTAGGGTGGGAGTTCATTTTCTAGAGGTTTTTCTCAATATTTGCTCCATTTGTAGCTTTAGGTGTCCCTTTTGTCTGTGTCAGAGAGATCCTCTCTTCATATTCCTATGTCTCTTCCAACCGGGTATCAGAGTTAATTGCTGTTTAATACTTGTTGGCCTGATTGAGGGGTGGGGTAGGTGAAAGCGGCCTTATCTACTGTTTAAGCCTCCGTCTTATGCAGCTTCTATGTCCATGGGTCCAAGCATTTGTCTTCTTAGACCTGCTGCCCCATTCCCAGACGTAGACCTGGGTCCAGCATGTATATTCCTATCCTTTCCACATGGGTGAAGGTTATGTGCGTGCACGTGTGTCTGTGTGTGTGTGTTTATTCATTAAAATAGGTTTACACCAGGGCGCTAAGGGTGACAGTGTTTATTGCACTTTCTCTAGCAATTTAAAACTTTGGTTCTGTAGGAAAGACTGGGGAAAATAATCTGGGTGACTGCTGTTCCCTTTTGCAAGTCTGCAACGAGAGGAACTATTTCTCTAGACTTTCTCCAGTTTTATGTGTGTGTGTGTGTGTGTGTGTGTGTGGTCTGTGGTTGCCTTGAAGTTTTAGCCTTTTTATAAGTTCAAGAAAAATAATGAAATTTCACATTATCTGATGTTTTTGTTTTATTTTAGTAAGGGTGGGAGCATGTTCTTTTTGCTTTCCTGCATCCCTGTCATAGCAAACATGTAAATAGCACTTAATATATGATAAGCATATGCACATTTACTCCTCACCACAATCCTATCACAGGCACTATTAATATCATTCTTGTTTCTAGATGAGGAAAAGTGAGGCATGGAGAGGTTAAGGTTCACACTGCTAATATGTAGAGCTGAGATTTGAATCAACATTTTCTAGTTTGAAATGTCAGGCTTTTAACCTAAAAACTAATTATCTCAAGTTGCTAATTATCTGCATAACATTTCTCTGGTTTTTTTAGAGACTAATTGCTCTGAGCACATCCCTACAAAAGAAAACTACTGGCTGTGTTTTCCAACCTGGGATGTTCCTGGCCTCTTAGTGTCCCCTACTTTTGCTCTGACCACTTAGCTTTTATGCATTATTCCCATACTCCGTGCCTAAAGATGACTCTCCAAGTTTCTCTCCTTTCTGACTTTCCCCTGCCCCAGATGTTTTATACTGATTTATTTTTTTCATTTAAATAAACAAATTCCCAATATCTCTAACATACAATCTTTAACAAAATACCTTAAATCCTCAAACTAAATAAAATTTAACTGACCATCTGGTGGATTTTTCCAAGGTGAGGAAGGTGGTTGTTTTATTTTCATATGTATAAAAAGGAAAAACATAATTATATAATTATAATTATATTAGTTCATATATTTTTGTTAGAAAACATGAATTCCATGATTAAGGGGAAATTACAAAACAATTGCATATATTCATTTACCTCAATTATGTTTTTTCACTCCAACAATGGAACAATTATCTCAATTCTGTTACCTATGAAGCCATTGTTTTTGATACCCCCATTATATATTCCTGTCCTTCCACCACCTCCATTATTGATATATCAGTCACTTTGGTTGTATCTGCCTTTAAAGGCTATTTCTAATCACAAGGCTTAAGTATAATATTTACCATGTTAATAATAACGTGTAGTAATGAGAAAAAGTGGCACAAATAAGCTGCATTCATACGTTACCTTTTAAAATTAATAAATGCTAAGAGAATTGAGTATGCTCAGTTTATACTCAGTGAGTGTATGCACTCAGTGACATTACCTTCTAATACATATTAAGGCTAGATTACTGTGCTTGTTGTTTATCTAAACATGATTTGTGACCTTAAGCTTCCTGTTTGTTCTCATCTAAACTCACCTTGACTGCCAAATATATTATGTTTTTTTCCTAGTACTAGTGCTTATAGAAACTCATATTCTCTGACATTTAGAAAACAGTGTTGCCCACAAAAGCCATTAAAATCTAAAAAGATTTAGATTAAAATTCATTTAAAGGCTTCACATGTCCCCTGCACATTCTAATTTTAAGATTTCAGTGTAAGATGAACCTCTGGGGATTCCTGATTTTTAAAAATCTTATAGGAGTTATACTTGTCTAAACTCAGTTTTTCTCACCTTCTTTTTCTTCTTCCTGACAGATGCTGAAATAACATCCTAAATAGAATATTTGGCCAATTATATAGATGGAAATTCTGATATAGAAATGTCTGTTCAGGTCTTTTGTCCAGTTTTTAATAGGATTGTTATTTTTTAATTTTGCTATTGCAGTTTTTGAGTTTCTTATATATTCTAGTTATTAATCCTTGTTGGACAGAGAGTTTGCAAATATATTCTCTCATTCTGAAGATTGTCTCTTTACTTTGATGATTATTTCCTTTGCTGTGCAGAAGCTTATTAGTATAATGTGATCTTATTTATCCATTTTTAGTTTTCTTGCCTATATCTTTAAGTCTGTTTCATCTGATTTAAGTATCGCTATTTCTAGTCTCTTTTGGCTTCTATTTGCATGGAGTATCTTTTTTTATCCCTTCCCTTTCGGCCTGTATATATCTTTAAAGGTGAAGTGAGTGTCTTGTAGGCAGCATATAGCTGGGTCTTGTTTTTTTAATCAGTTGGCCATTCTCTGTCTTTTGATCAGGTAATTTAATCTATTTACATTCAAGGTAATGATTGATAAATAAAAACTTACTCCTTACATTTTGTTAATTGTTTTCTCATTGTTTTATAGATGCTTTCTTTGTCTCTTCCTCTCTTGTTACCTTTTAGTGATTAAGATGTGATTTTTCTCTGGTAATGTGCTTCAATAGTTTTTACATTTATCTTTTGTGTCTGTAGCACAGGTTTTTGTTTTGTGATTACCATGAGGCCTACATAAAACATGTTATAGTCATAATGGCCTATTTTAAACTAATAGCAACTTTTGATCATATTCAAAAATTTTACACTTTTATTCCACCTTCTCTTTCCTTCCTGCATTTAAAATTTTTGATGTCACAGCTTACATCTTTTAATACTGTGTATCTTATTAAAAAAAACCACAATTATTTTTTAAAGATACACAGTATTTTTTCTTATCTTTACACTAAAGGTATAAGTGATTTACACAACTATTACAGTATTAGAGTACTCTGAATTGGCTGAATTTGACTTGCTTTTACCAGTGAGTTTTATACTTCATGGGTTTTCATGTTACTAAGTAGCATCCTTTTCTTTCAGCTTGAGGAACTGTAATGTTTCTTTCCATACAGGTCTAGTGATGATGAGTTCCCTCAGTTTTTGTTTGGGAAAGAACAGCTTTGTTTCTGAAGAACAGCTTTGCTGGGTAAAATTTTCTTGGCATTTTTTCCTTTAACACTTCAAATATATCATCCCATTCATTCTTAGTTTGCAAGATTTCTGCTGAGAATTCCATTACTAGTCTTACTACTCCTTTATGGGTGATAAGCTTCTTTTCTCTTGATAATTTTAGGATCCTCTCTTTGTCTTTGATTTTTGACAGTTTGCTTATAGTATGTCTTGATGTGGTCTTATTTAGAATGAATTTGGTTGGAGATCACTGACCTTCCTATATCTGGATGTTTACATTTTCCCTCCAGATTTGGAAAGTTTTTAACTATTATTTATTTAAGTAAACTTTCTGTCCCTTTGTCTCTCTCTTCTCCTTCTTGAACTGCCGTAACTCAAATATTGCTCTTTTGATGCTATTTCATAAATGCCATAGCTTTCTTTAGCACTTTTTATTCGCTTTGCCTTTTTCTCCTGTGACTATATATTTTGAAATAATATACATTTCAGTTCACAGATTTTTCTTTCTGCTTGATATGTTTTGGGGTTGACACTGTCAATTGCATTTCTCATTTCATTCATTATACATTGTACATTTCAGCTCCAGAATTTCTGTTTTTTTATTTTTTAAAATTTATTCTCTGTTAAATTTCTCAATTTGTTTCATGTATTATTTTCCTGATTTTATTGATTTGTTTCTCTTCATTTTCTTAATGTTCACTGACCTTCCTTATAACAGATACTTTAATTACTTGTTAGGCAGTTCTTATATCTCCATTTCTGGGGGCATTAAGTAGTAGGAAATTATTGTACTCCTTTGGTGGTGATATGTGTTCTTGATTTTTCATGTTTCTTACTGTCTTACATTGATGTCTGAATATTTTTTTGGAACACTCATCTTTTCTAGGCTTAAAGGCTGGAAAGACCTATAGAAAGACCTTCCCCTAGAGGGGGGCGATGTGAGAGAACTGGTTGGATAGAATGCAGAAGTTCTGGCACCAGTGAGGACAGAGCAGCTGTGTAGTCTCTGTGTAGGTCTGTCAGCTGAGGTCGCTGCCCTGTCCCCAGAACCACTATAACTCTGTGCACACCTATACTCCTGTTGAAAAAGATTACAGGAACCCTCAGTGGCCAACACTGTGGATGTTTACAGTAGTGACAGGGTTTTGGGGGTCTTTGGTAGCCTACATGATTTTTTTTTTACATGAAATGTCAGGATATGCATATCTATAGAAAAAGAAAGTAGATTAGTGATTTCTAGGGGCTGAAGAGCAGGGGGAATGTATAAAGAGTGCTGATACTGGACTTTCTTTTGAGTTATGAAAATATTCTGGAGTTAGATATTAAGGATACTTGCATAGCCTTATAATATACTAAAACTCACTGAATTGTATGTCTTAACAGGGTGAATTTTATAGTATATAAATTATATTTCAACAACAATAATGAACAAAACAAAAACACATTATAGACATGACCTGTTGCTGGCAAAGCTTGAAACCACCAGTCTGTGTCTATCTATATCCAGTCTGTGTGTGAACATTTCTCAGTATAACTGACTGTAATGGCAAAAGGAACTACTCATGTTCTTTTAAAGTGACAGAGTGCCCTGGTGTTTGGCACAGTCAAGGTGTATTGTGTCAGTAAGTTGTCAAAAGTGAGCATGAGGGCACTGCATATTGTAGTTAAGATTTTTTTGTTTAATTGGAACTATTTAATGACAGTCACAGCCTTTATGAAATCTCATCGTTCAAGGGGTATGGCATAAAGAATGATTGAAAGTTTACCTTTTTGTTCAGGGTGGCTGGCAAGATGGCTGAATAGGAAAAGCTTTGGTCTGCAGCTCCCAGTGAGATCAACGCAGAAGGTGAGTGATTTTTGCATTTCCCACTGAGGTACCTAGCTCATCTCATTGGGACTGGTTAGACAGTGGATGCAGACCATGGAAGGAGAGCTGAAGCAGGGTGAGGCATCACCTCACTGGGGAAGTGCAAGGCATCAGGGAACTCCCTCCCCTAGCCAAGGGAAGTCATGAGGGACTGTGCCATGAGGGATGGTGCATTCAGGCCCAGATGCTATGGTTTTCCCACGGTCTTCACAACCCACAGACCAGGAGATTTCCTCGGGTGCCTACACCACCAGGGTCCTGGGTAAAAGCACAAAACTGCGGCCATTTGGGCTGACACCAAGCTAGCTGCAGGAGTTTTTTTCATACCCCAGTGGCACTTGGAATGCCACCAAGACAGAACTGTTCACCCCTCTAGAAAGGGGGCTAAAGACAGGGAGCCAAGTGGTCTAGCTCAGTGGTTCCCACCTCCATGAGCACAGCAAGGTAAGATCCATTGGCTTGAAATTCTCACTGCCAGCAGAGCAGTCTGAAGTCAACCTGGAACACTCAAGCTTGGTGGGGGAAGGGGCATCTGCCATTACCGAGCCTTGAGTAGGTGGTTTTCCCCTAACAGTGTAAACAAAACTGAGGGGAAGTTAGAACTGGGCAGAGCCCACTACAGCTCAGCAAAGCCACCATATCCAGAAGGCCTCTCTAGATTCCTCCTCTCTGGGTAGGCCATGTCTGAAAGAAAACACAGCCTCATCAGGGGCTTATAGATAAAACTCCCATCTCCTTGAGACAGAGCACCTCGGGGAAGGGGAGGCTGTGAGTGAAACTTCAGCAGACTTAAACGTTCCTGCCTGCTGGCTCTGAAGAGAGCAGAAGATCTCCCAGGACAGCGCTTGAGCTCTGCTAAGGGACACACTGCCTCTCCAAGTGGGTCCCTGACCCCTATGCCTCCTGACTGGAACACATCCCAGCAGGGGTCAATAGACACCAAATATAGGAAAGCTCTGGCTGGCATCTGACAGGTGCCCCTCTGAGATGAAGCTTCCAGAGGAAGGAACAGGCAGCAGTTTTTGCTGTTCTGTAGCCTCTGCTGGTGATACCCAGGCAAACAGGGTCTGGAGTGGACCTCCAGCAAACTCCAGAAGACCTGCAGCAGAGGATCCTGACAGAAGGAAAACTAACAAGCAGAAAAGAATAACATCAACATCAACAAAAAGGACAGTGACACAAAAACCCCATCCAGACGTCATCAACATTAAATATCAAAGGTAGATAAATCCACGAAGATAAGGAAGAAACAGTGCAAAAAGGCTGGAAATTCCAAAAACCAGACCACCTCTTCTCCTCCAAAGGATCACAACTTCTCCCCAGCAAGGGAACAAAACTGGACGGAGAATGAGTTTGACATATTGACAGAAGTAGGCTTCAGAAGGTGTGTAATAACAAACTCCTCTGAGCTAAAAGAGTATATTCTAACCCAATACAAGGAAGCTGAAAAACTGGAAAAGAGGTTAGAGGAATTGCTAACTAGAATAACCAGTGTAGAAAACATAAATGACCTGATGGAGCTGAAAAGCAGCATGAGAATGTCATGAAGCATACACAAGTATCGATAGCCAAATCGTTCAAGCAGAAGAAAGGATTGAGATCAACTTAATGAAATAAAGCATAAAGACAAGATTAGAGAAAAAGGGATAAAAAAGAACGAACAAAGCCTCCAGGAAATATGGGACTATGTTAAAAGAACAAACCTAGGTTTGATTGGTGTACCTGAACGTGATGGGGAGAATGGAACCAAGTTGGAAAACACTCTTCAAGATGTTATCCAGGAGAACTTCCCCAACCTAGCAAGGTCGGCCAACATTAAAATAAAAAAGAAATACAGAAAATACCACAAAGATACTCCTCAAGAAGAGCAACCCCAAGATGCATAATCATCAAATTCACTAAGGTTGAAGTGAAGGAAAAAAATGTTAAGGGCAGCTAGAGAGAAAGGTTGGGTTATTCACAAAGGGAAGCACATCAGACTCACAGCAGATCTTTCTGCAGAAACCCTATAAGCAAAAGGAGAGTGGGGGCCAATATTCAACATTCTTCAGGTAAAGACTTTTCAACCCAGAATTTCATATCCAGCCAAATAAGCTTCATAGGCAAAGAAGAAATAAAATCCTTTAGAGACAAGGAAATGCTGAGAGATTTTGTCACCACCAGGCCTGCCTTAAAAGAGCTCGTGAAGGAAGCACTAAATATGGAAAGGAAAAAGAAGGGACAGCAATCTGTAAAAATTGTAAAGATCATTGACACAATGAAGATATTGTGTCAACTAACGAGCAAAATAACCAGCTAGCATCGTAATGACAGGATCAAATTCACACGTAACAATATTGACCTTAAATGTAAATGGGCTAAATGCCCCAATTAAAAGTCACAGACTGGCAAATTGGACAAAGAATCAATACCTATTGGTGTGCTGTATTCAGGAGACCCATCTCATGTGCAAAGACACACATAGGCTCAAAATAAAGGGATAGAGGAATATTTACCGAGAAAATGGAAAATAAAAAAGTGGGGAGGGTGGGTGGGTGGAGAGGTTGCAATCCTAGTCACTGATAAAACAGACTTTAAACCAACAAAGATCAACAAAGACAAAGAAAGGCATTACATAATGGTAAAGGGATCAATGCAACAAGAAGAGCAAACTATCCTAAATACATGTGCACCCAATACAGGAGCATCCAGATTCATAAACCAATGTCATAGAGACCTACAAAGAGACTTAGACTCCCACACGATAATAGTGGAAGACTTTAACAGCCCACTGTCAGTATTAGACAGATCAATGAGACAGAAAATTGATAAGGGTATTCAGGACTTGAACTCAGCTCTGGACCAAGCAGACCTAATAGACATCTACAAAACTCTCCATCTCAAATCAACAGAATATACATTCTTCTTAGCACCACATCACACTTATTCTAAAATGGACCATATAATTAGAAGTAAAATTCCTTAGCAAATGCAAAAGAATGAAAATCATAACAAACAGTCTCTCAGGCCGCAGTGCAATCAAATAGGAACTCAGAATTAAGAAATTCACTCAAAACCTCACAACTACATGGAAACTGAGCAACCTGCTCCTGAATGACTACTGGGTAGATAACAAAATTAAGGCAGAAGAAACTAAGTTCTTTGAAACCAATTGGAAGAAAGACACAATGTACCAGAATCTCTGGGACATAGCTAAAGCAGGGTTTAGAGGGAAATTTATAGCACTAAATGCCCACAGCAGAAAGTAGGAAAGATCTAAAATCGGCACCCCAATATCACAATTAAAAGAACTAGAGAACCAAGAGCAAACACATTCAAAAGCTAACAGAAGACAAGAAATAACTAAGATCAGAGCAGAACTGAAGGAGATAGATGAAAATCCCTTCAAAAAATCAATGAATTCAGGAGGTATTTTTTTGAAAAGATCAACAAAATAGATAGACCACTGGCCAAACTAATAAAGAAGAAAAGAGAGAAGAATCAAATAGACACAAAAAAAATGATAAAGGAGAGATCACCACTGATCCCACAGGAGTACATACTACCATCAGAGAATACTGTAAACACCTTTACACAAATAAAGTAGAAATCTAGAAAACATGGATAAATTCCTGGACACATACACCCTCCCAAGACCAAACCAGGAAGAAATCAAATCCCTGAATAGACCAATAACAAGTTCTGAAATTGAGGCGGTAATTTCCTACAAACCAAAAAAAGCCCAGAACCAGATGGATTCAAGCCAAATTCTACCAGAGTTACAAAGAGGGGCTGGTACCATTTCTACTGAAACTATTCCAAATAATGGAAAAAGAGGGCCTCCTCCCTAACTCATTTTATGAGGCCAGCATCATCCTGATACCAAAATCTGGCAGAAACACAACAAAAAAAGAAAATTTCAGGTCAGTATTCCTGATGAGCATCGATGCAAAAATCCTCAATAAAATGCTGGCAAACTGAAGCCAGCAGCACATCAAAAAGCTTATCCACCACAATCAAGTCAGCTTCATCCCTGGGATGCAAGGCTGGTTCAACATACACAAATCAATAAAGATAATCCATCACATATAGAGAACCAATGACAAAAACCATGGGATTATCTCAATACATGCAGAAAAGGCCTTTGATTAAATTCAACACCCCTTCATGCTAAAAACTCTCAATAAACCAGATATTGATGGAACATATCTCAAAATATAAGAGCTATTTTATGACAAATCCACAGCCAATATCATACTGAATGGCAAAAAATGGAAGCATTCCCTTTGAAAACAGGCACAAGACAAGGATGCCCTCTCTCACCACTCCTATTGAAGATAATATTGGAAGTTCTGGCCAGGGCAGTCAGGCAAGAGAAAGAAATAAAGCATATTCAAACAGGAAGAGAGGAAGTCAAATCGTCTCTGTTTGCAGATGACATGATTGTATATTTAGAAAACGCCATTGTCTCTGCCCAAAATCTCCTAAAGCTGATAAGCACTTTCAGTAAAGTCTCAGGATACATAATCGATGTCCAAAAATCACAATCATTCCTATACACCAATAATAGACAAAAAGGAGCCAAATCATGAGTGAACTCCCATTCACAATTGCTACAAAGAGAGTAAAATACCTAGGAATACAACTTGCAAGGGATGTGAAGGATATCTTCAAGGAGAACTACAAACCACTGCTCAAGGAAATAAGAGAGGACATAAACAAATGGAAAAACATTCCAAGCTCATAGACAGGAGGAATGAATATCATGAAAATAGCCATACTGCCCAAAGTAATTTGTAGATTCAATACTATTCCCATCAAGCTACCATTGACCTTCTTTACAGAATTAGAAAACACTACTTTAAATTTCAAATGGAACCAAAAAATAGTCCGTATATCCAAGACAATCCTAAGGAAAACAAAAAATAAAAACCCAAAGCTGGAGGCATCAGGCTACCTGACTTGAAACTATGCTAGAAGGCTACAGTAACCAAGACACCATGGTACTGGTACCAAAACAGATATATAGACCAATGGAACAGAACTGAGTCCTCAGAAATAATGACACACATCTATAGCCATCTGATTTTTGACAAACCTGACAAAAACAAGCAATGGGGAAAGAATTCCCTATTTAATAAATGGTGTTGAGAAAACTGGCTACCCATATGCAAAAAAAAACAAAAACAAAAACCTGAAACTGGACCCCTTCCTTACTCCTTACAAAAAATTAACTCAAGATGGATTAAAGACGTACTGAGACCTAAAATCATAAAAACCCTAGAAGAAAACCTAGTCAATACCATTCAGGATATAGGCATGGGCAAAGACTTCATGACTACAACACCAAAGCAATCGCAGCAAAAGCCAAAATTGACAAATGGGATCTAATTAAACAAAAGAGCTTCTGCACAGAAAAAGAAACTATCATCAGAATGAGCAGGCAACCTACAGAATGGTAGAAAATTTTTGTAATCTATCCATCTGACAAAGGGATAAGATCCAGAATTTATAAAGAACTTAAACAAATTTACAAGAAAAAATCAACCCCATCAAAAAGTGGGCAAAGGATATGAACAGACACTTCTCAGAAGAAGACATTTATGCAACCAACAAGCATAAGAAAAAAAGCTCATAATCACTGGTCATTAGAGAAATGCACATGAAAACACAGTGAGATACCATCTCACGCAGTTATAATGACAGTCTTTAAAAAGTCAGGAAACGACAGATGCTGTACAGGATGTGAAGAAATAGGAACACTTTTACACTGCTGGTGGGAGTGAAAATTAGTTCAACCATTGTGGAAGACAGTGTGGCAATTCCTCAAGATCTAGAACCAGAAACACCATTTGACCCAGCAATCCCATTACTGAGTATATACCCAAAGGATTATAAATCATTCTGCTATAAAGACACATGCACACATATGTTTATTACAACACCATTCACAATAGCAAAGACTTGGAACCAACCCAAATACCTATCAATGATAGGCTGGATAAAGAAAATGTGGTACATATATACCATGGAATACTATGCAGCCATAAAAAAGGATAAGTTAATGTCTTTTGCAGGGACATAGATGAAGCTGGAAACCATCATTCTCAGCAAACTAACACAGGAACAGAAAACTAAATATGGCATATTCTCACTTATAAGTGGGAGTTGAACAATAAGAATACATGGACACAGGGAAGGGCACATCACACACCAGGACCTGCTGGCTAGGGGAGGAATAGGATTAGGAAAAATACCTAATGTAGATGATGCGTTGATGGGTGCAGCAGACCACCATGGCACTTGTATACCTATGTAACAAACCTGCACATTCTGCACATGTATTCCAGAACTTAAAGTATATTAATAATAATAATAAAATTGCCCAGTATGTGTCCTTCCAAATAATTGCCACCCCTAACAGTTTTAAGATTTTCTTACTGGAAGCACAGCAAGGCATGTGAAAAATCACACAAAGCTTAATTTAAGGTGCTTGTTATAGGTTTGTCACATTACATACTGTTGAAGTATATTTGCTCCCCGCTTTATTTCGAGAATTAACTTAGAGAATTACGTTTTCCTCAATAGTCAATTAGCTAAACTGCCAGGTATCTAGTAAACAAGGCTCTAGAGAGGGCACATGTAGCATCAAAAATGGCACTCAGTGTCATGATCTGCCAACTCAGCTGTTTGTTTTATCCAAAGGAATATAAATCATTCTAATATAAAGACACATGCACATGCATGTTTTTTGCAGCATTATTTGCAATAGCAAAGACATGGAACCAACCCAGATGCCCACCAATGATAGACTGGATGAAGAAAATGTGGTACATATACACCTTGGGATACTACCCAGACATGGAAAGCAATGAGATCATGTCCTTTGCCAGGGACATGAATGAAGCTGGAAGCCATCATCCTCAGCAAACAAACACGGAAACAGAAAACCAAATACTGCATATTCTCACTCATAAGTGGGACGTGAACAATGAGAACACATGGACCCAGGGAGGGGAATGACACACACCAGGGCCTGTTAGGGGGTAGAGGGTGAGTGGAGGGAACTTAGAGGATGACGGGTCAATAGGTGCACCAAACCACCATGGCACATGTATACTTATGTAACAAACCTACACGTTCTGTACAAGTATCCTGGAACGAAAAGTAAATTTAAAAAATATATATTTTTTAAATTAAAAAAAAGAGTATATGTTTTGCCCTCTACCAATAAGCAAGTAAGTATATTTATAGTGAAAGTTTGGATAATTATATTTATTCATTGTAGAGGTCTCTTTAAAAGAAAAAAAAATTTACCAGCAGTTATTACTCAGAATCAATGTCATGCAAATTATATATTACCTAACAGTCATAGGATAGATGGGACATTTGATGATTGGATATTAGGTGTTTGTCTTTATTGTATTTATTAGACATTTCCAAATCTTAGAATTTATGCAATTTGAGTAGTGTAGGATCCATTTATTGTTGGTTTTTTCAGTGTTTTTTCAGAAACTAATGTTAGTTGAATTACATTTTTAAATGTAAAACTAAAGGAAGCATTAGTCTAGGATTTCAGGCTGAAAATGAACTTGAAACCCTAAACTGGGCAAATAAACAGGGATAGCATTAATGGGTGATTTCTAGACAGGAATCCCTGTTGTTTCATGAGAAATTCAAGACAACAAGTGCCAGTTTTCCTAAATGTAGGCCATTCATTGTAGCTTACAAATCCCCTGAGATAATGTCAGGCTTTTTTCTTGTTAGAAAAAAAAAATCTCCAAAGTAAAGAAAAAAATGGCTGTTTAAGTGCAATTTAAATATCCATTCAAACTGTTGCGTGTAGATTCTTTCAGCCTATCATTTTGCTTTATTTTCTTCACCAAATGACAGTGTTAGGTAATAGCTTAGATCTAGCTCACCTGATTTAACCAGTGCTATGTGAAGTTGCAGGAGCATAAAATGAATATAAGGATTTGGGAAGGGGAGATACTCAGTGATGCTTTAAGGATTGATACCTCCCCACAACAAAGAAAAATTTGAAGTTTTCTCTTTGAAAAATTACCTCAAATAAATTCAATTTATGATCCTTTTATGTTTTTTCCTCTGATAATTGTCTAAAAGTCTTAACTGGTGTTTGATAACAATTCTCATTGAAGCTAGGTGGAAATATCCAACAAAATGTGGAATGTTTACTGTTCCTAGACTCCTTTACACTGTGGAAAATTAGATGGCAGTAGTTGTATTATCATGTTAAATATTTATTTCCTATTATCCTCACATCCTAAACCGCTCTACTATAATGCAGTGAAGGAACTAATAAAGCAGAAAATCAGAAGGTTCAAATACATAGTCAAAGCAATGAAAATCTGAGACAGGAAAACCAAGTTGTAGCAACAAAATATAAAATTTACAGGAGTAAAAGAAGCCCTGGCCGCAAATCACTTACAAGCTTTTCTGACATATATTTGCTATTTTGTCTAAAATCCTATTTCAACATTTTCATTTCTAGGTTTTTATTATGTAAATACTCACCTTTACTTAAATTATTGTGCCATTGGAAATATTTTTAAATCTTGAGAGGAAATTTTCTTTAATTTCTAGGTATGTTAAAAGGGGTCATTTTTGTCAATCAGAAGTGCCAGAGATTGGGATATTCAAACAGATGCTGGCCTTGACATACTCTCCCCAGAGAAAACTAATAGCAAAACAGTGAGCTTCCTCTGCTCTCACCTCACTAAACTTTCTGTTTTCAAGATTCCCTTGAGGAGGTTTGCCTTTCATCCTGGAACTTTTGCTATGGAAATTTATAGTGTCCTAAGTGTTCTCCTCTATTTAAAATCATTTTAGTGTTGCATTCATATCAATACTCTGAAGTAGGTATTATCCACATTTTACAGAGAGGAAAAATGAGACTCGAAGGGTAAATTGGATTGGTCAGGGTCAGGTTCTTGAAATTTTATAAGAGCTAACCTGGAATGTTGCTATAATGTAGATCTTCACAATTTTCAAGAAACAATGTAATCTCTTGGTTCCTCTATTGTTCTTTTCCTGTTTTTCTTGTCCAGTTTTTTGGAATCCTCAGCTTTCACTCATGCTCAAAATATTGTCACATTTCTATTTACTGCTGCTTCTGCTTTTCTCATTCAACAAACTCAACTATCCCTTCCATTTCTCCACCCTGACAGTTTGCCTTTAGTAGTTTGTGTGTAGTGGTTTAAGAGAGTAAACCCTAGAGTTTGAGTTCAGTCAAATATGTTGCTTTTCTTTTTATCCTTTCCAAAAAGTCCCCATTGCTTAAGTCTACCTAGGGTCCTAGAAATTCAGTGGCTTTTTGCTTTTGTACCTTGGGGTGGCTTCCACTCTAGGCACAGCATCTAGGTGAATTTGCCCCTAGATGTACTTGTCAGGATTCTGTGGTGGGCCTATGTAGAGGCTTAAAGTAGGTTTCTTTTTATTCCTTATTGCAGGTAATATTTTCCTCTGCCTTGATGCTTTAAAAGGGAGGCTCTGTCTTTAGTCAACCTCACCAGGATTTCTGTAATTTAAAATATGTTTATTAATTTAAAGTTTTTACTAGAGTAGTTGCATCTTTTTTAAAAAAAAAATTAAGTTCTGGGATTCAGGTGCAGAACGTGCAGGTTTGTTAACATAGATATATGTGTGCCATGGTAGTTTGATGAACCTATTGACCCATCCTCTAAGTTCCGTCCCCTCTCCTGCAACAGGCCCTGGTATGTGTTGTTCTCCTCCCTGTCTCCATGTGTTCTCATTGTTCAACTCCCACTTATGAGTGAGAACATGTGGTGTTTGGTTTTTTGTTCCTGTGTTTGTTTGCTGAGGATGATGGCTTCCATCGTCATCCCTGTCCCTGCAAAGGACATGATCTCATACCTTTTTATGGCTGCATAATATCCCGTGGTGTAATGTATCACATTTTTTTTAAAATCAAGTCTATCATTGGTTGGCATTTGGGTTGATTCCATGTATTTGCTATTGTAAATAATGCTTCAATAAAGACATATGTATACATGTGTTTTTATAGTAGAATGATTTATATTTCTTTGGGTATATAACCAGTAATGGGATTACTGGGTCAAATGGTTATTTCTGGTTCTAGATCCTTGAGGAATTGCCATACTGTCTTCTACAACATTTGAACTAATTTACATTCTCACCAACAGTGTAAAAGCCTTTGTGTCTCTCCACAGCCTCACCAGCATCTGTTGTTCCTGGACATTTTAATAATTGCCATGCTGACTGGCATGAGTTGGTTTCTCAATGTGGTTTTGATTTGCATTTTTCTAATGATCAGTGATATTGAGCTTCTTTTTCATGTTTGTTGGTCATGTAAATGTCTTCTTAGAAATGTCTGTTCATATTCTTTGCCCACTTTTTTATGGGGTTGTTTGTTTCTTTTGTTGAAAATTTGTTTTAAGTTCCTTGTAGATTCTAGATATTAGACCTTTGTCAGATGGGTAGATTGCGAACACTTTCTCCCATTCCGTAGGTTGCCTGTTCACTGTGATGATAGTTTCTTTTGTTGTGTAGAAGCTCTTTAGTTTAATTAGATCCCATTTGTCAATTTTGGCTTTTGTTGCTGTTGCTTTTGGTGTTTTTTCAGGAAGTCTTTGCCCATGCCTATATCCTGGATGGTATTGCCTAGGTTTTCTTCTAAGGCTTTAATTGTTTTGGGTTTTACATGTAAGTCTTCAATCCATCTTGAATTTGTTTTTGTATAAGGAGTAAGGAAGGGGTCCAGTTTCAGTTTTCTACATATGGCAAGCCAATTTTTCCAGCACCATTTATTGAATAGGAGATCCTTTCCCCATTGCTTGTTTTCATAAGATTTGTCAAAGATCAGATAGTTTTAGATGTGTGGTATTATTTCTGTGGTCTCTGTTCTGTTCCATTGATCTATATGTCTGTTTTCGTGCCAGTACCATGCTGTTTTGGTTAATATAGACTTGTAGTATAGTTTGAAGTCAGGCAGAGTGTGCCTGCAGCTTTGTTCTTTTTCCTCACGATTGTCTTGGCTATATGGACTCTTCCTTGGTTCCATATGAAATTTAAAGTAGTTTTTTATGATTCTGTAAAGAATGTCAACTGTGGTTTGTTGGGAATAGCATTGAATCTATAAATTACTTTGAGCAGTATGGTCATTTTCATGATATTGATTCTTCCTATCGATGAGGATGGAATGTTTTTCCATTTGTTTATGTCCTCTCTTATTTCCTTGAGCAGTGGTTTGTAATTCTCTTTGAAGAGGTTCTTCTCCTCCCTTGTTAGCTGTATTCCTAGGTATTTTATTCTCTTTATAGCAATTGCAAATGGGAGTTCATTCATAATTTGGCTTTCTGCTTGTCTATTGTTGGTGTAAAGAAGTGCCTGATTTTTGCACATCCAGTTTGTATCCTGAAATATTGCTGAAGTCGTTTATCAGCTAAGGAGTTTTTGGGTTGAGATGATGGGGTTTTCTAAATATAGAATCATGATGTCTGCAAAGACAGACAATTTGACTTCATCTCTTCCTATTTGAATACCCTTCATTTCTTTCTCTTGCCTGATTGCCCTGGCCAGAGCTTCCAATACTCACAATCCTTCTATTGTGCCTGTTTTCAAAGGGAATGATTATAGCTCATTCAATATGATATTGGCTGTGGGGTTGTCATAAATAGCTCTTATTATTTTGAGATATATTCCATCAATGCCTAGTTTATTGAGAGTTTTTAACATGAAGGGATATTTAATTTTATCCAAGACCTTTTCTGCATCTATCGAGATAATCATGTGGTTTTTGTCTTTGGTTCTGTTGATTTGATGGATTGTGTTTATTGATTTGCATATGTTGAACCAACTTTGTATCCCAGGGATGAAGCCAGCTTCATAATGGTGAGTAAATTTTTTGATGTACTGCTGGATTCAGTTTCCCAGTATTTTATTGAGGATTTTTGCATCAATGTTCATTAGGGAGATAGGCCTAAATTTTTGTTGTTGTTGTGTCTTTGCCAGATTTTGATATCAGGAGATGCTGACTTCTTAAAATGAGTTAGGGAAGAGTTCCTCCTTTTCAGTTGTTTGGAATAGTTTTAGAATGAATGGTACTAGCTCTTTTTTGTACCTCTCGTAGAATTCGGTTGCAAATCTGTTTGGTCCTGGGCTTTTTTTGGTTGGTAGGCTATTAATTACTGCCTCAGTTTCAGAACTTATTATCGGTCTATTCACAGATTCAACTTTTTCATGTTTTAGTCTTGGGAGGTTGTATGTGTCCATGATCCATTTCTTTTAGATTTTCTAGTTTATTTGGGTAGAGGTGTTTATAGTATTCTCTGATGGTAGTTTGTATTTCTGTGGGGTCAGTAATGATATAGCCTTTATTATTTTTTATTGTGTCTGTTTGATTCTTCTCTCTTTTCTTCTCTAGTAGTCTAGCTAGTGATCTATTTTGCTATTTTTTTCAAAAAACTGGCTCCTGGATTCATTGATTATTTGGAGGGTTTTTCATGACTCTATCTCCTTCAATTCTGTTGTGATGTTAGTTGTTTCTTTTCTTCTGCTAGCTTTTGCATTAGTTTGCTCTTGCTTCTGTAGCTGTTCTAATTGTGATGTTAGGGGTCAATTTGAGATCTTTCTAGCTCTCCGATGTGGGCATTTAGTGCTATGAATTTCCCTCTTAACACTGCTTTAGCTGTGTCCCAGAGATTCTGGTATGTTGTCTGTTTGTTCTCATTGGTTTCAAAGAATTTCTTGGTTTCTGCCTTAATTTCGTTATTCACCCAGTAGTCGTTGAGGAGCAAATAGTTCAATTTCCAGGTAAATGTGTGGTTTTGAGTAAATTTTTAAATTTTGAGTTCTAATTTGATTGCACTGTGGTCTGAAAGACTGCTTGTTATGATTCAAGTTCTGAATTTTCTGAGGAGTGTTTTACTTCCATTTATGAGGTTGATTTTAGAATAAGTGCCACATGACACTGAGGAGAATGTATATTCTCTTGCTTTGGGGTGGAGAGTTCTGTAACTGTCTGTTAGGTCCACTTGATCCAGAGTCGAGTTCAAGTCCTGAATATCCTTGTTAATTTTCTCTCTAGTTGATCTGTCTAATATTGACAGTGGCGTGTTAAAGTCTCCCACTATTATTGTGTGTGAGTCTAAGTCTCTTTGTAATTCTCTAAGAACTTGCTTTATGAATCTGGGTGCTTCTGTATTAGATGCATATATATTTAGGATAGTTAGCTCTTCTTGTTGCATTGATCCCTTTACCATTATGTAATGTTCTTCTTTGTCTTTTTTGATCTTTATTGGTTTAAAGTCTGTTTTGTCAGGGACTAGGATTCAAACACCTGCATTTTTTTTCTTGGTAAATTTTCCTCCATCTTGTCGTTTTGAGTCTATGGTGTGTCTTTGCACATGAGGTGGGTCTCCTGAATACAGCACATCAAGAATCTTGACTCTTTATCCAATTTGCCAGTCTCTGTCTTCTAATTGAGGCATTTAGCCCATTTACATTTAAGGTTAGTATTGTTATGTTTTAATTTAGTCCTGTCCTCATGATGCTATCTTGTTATTTTGCATATTAGTTAGTGTGGTTTCTTCATAGTTTCTTTGGTCTTTATATTTTGATGTGTTTTTGCAGTGGCTGCTACCATTTTCCTTTCCATATTTAGTGCTTTCTTCAGGAGCTCTTGCAAGGCAGGCCTGGTGGTTATAAAATCCCTCAGCATTTGCTTGTCTGGAAAATATCTTATTTTTCCTTTGCTTATGAAACTTAGTTTGGCTGGATATGAGATTCTGGGTTGAAAATTATTTTCCTATTTTTTTTTTTGAAACAAAACACTTTATTCTTTTTCTTTTGCGTGTGGTTCAGAATACATTATTCACAAAGTCAGTTAAAATTATCACAGAGTGCTGCAATGGGACCATCCATCCTCTTCATCTTTTGTGTATATGTATATATATATGAAAGCTTACTAGGAACACATGTTCTCAATATATAAAATTATATATGTATACACACTATATATATATAATATATATACACAATATATATAATATATACACAATATATATAATATAAAATATATTATATATACTATATTATATATCATATATATAATATATTATATATTATATATAATATGATATAT
>CAUYLG010044953.1:0-98345 GCA_963573385.1 Cacajao melanocephalus | reverse complement strand
CCAGCACTTTGGGAGGCCGAGGCGGGTGGATCACGAAGTCAAGAGATCGAGACCATCCTGGTCAACATGGTGAAACCCCGTCTCTACTAAAAATACAAAAATTAGCTGGGCATGGTGGTGGGCGCCTGTAGTCCCAGCTACTTGGGAGGCTGAGGAAGGAGAATTGCTTGAACCCAGGAGGCGGAGGTTGTGGTGAGCCGAGATCGCGCCATTGCACTCCAGCCTGGGTAACAAGAGCAAAACTCTGTCTAAAAAAAAAAAAAAAAAAAAATCATAAAAGAGATAGCAGTTCAGGGCAGTTTCATTCTGTTCTTTTTGTCTACCAAGGCTTGACCAAGTAACTTTAAGTATTAAATTCACCACTAGAGGGAGTCCTGACATTCCTGAAATAACGTTTTAAAAGCATGTAACTAAACAAGCAAACCCCAAATCTTTTGCTGGAAAAAAAAGTTTGATTTGTATGTATCATCATTAAAACAATTTGTTTAAGCTACTTAACATGGAACAGCTGCATTTGCAGTTATATTGTTAGGCATAAATTACTTTTAACAAATAAATACAATAGAGCATGATTGGTCACTTAACATCCTTTTTCATTTCTAAAACAGAACTAGAGAAGAGAAGGAGGAAACTCCAGTTAGCAAAATAATAATATACTTTAAATAAAAATAATCTAGTTTTAACTACATCATCATCTCTAAATTCCTGATGAAATAAGACTGGAAAAGAATTCAACAAAATTAGCCAGTTGCATGTGTCTCCTTCCACATTACTCTGAGCGCTTGAGGTCAGGAATGTCAAATTCAGCACCTAGTAGATGGCAAGTTCTCAGTAAGTAATGCTGAATAAATATGAAATAAAGTGATTGCAACTCTCTGCCTCCGCTAGACCCCTTAAAACAAGCTAAATAAATTGGAGTTCATTCAATATTACACAAAATAATACTGTGCTGTTTTCAGAATAAATATACAAATATCACATAATAGTTCAGAAAAGTCAGAGCCTATAATGCTTATAACCTGGAACAATAATTTCCAGAAATTTTGAAATGCTATACTCAGGGATGGACTGATCCTATGACACACACCCTCCTTCTTCCAAATATGGAATGACATTCAAATGTTCCAACTTGTTTAAGATCTTTGCAAAAACTCACTTTTTTGTATTTCATTTTTATTTTCTATTTCAATAGGTGTTTGGGGAACAGGTGGTGTTTGGTTACATGACTAAATTCTTTAGTGGTGATTTCTGAGATTTTGGTTCATCCATCACCTGAGCAGTGTACACTGTACCCAATGTGTAGTCTTTTATTCCTCGCCACCCCCCACTCTTTCCCCCAAGTCCCCAAAGTCCAATGTATCATTCTTATGCCTTTGTGTCCTCATAGCTTAGCTCCCACTTATGAGTGAGAACACATGATGTTTGGTTTTCTATTCCTGAGTTACTTCACTTAGAATAATGATCTCCAGTTCCATCCAGGTTGCTGCAAATGCCATTATTTTGTTCCTTTTTATGACTGGGTATAATCCACTTGTATTCCATGGTATATATATGCATTTTCTTTATCCACCTGTTGATTGATGGATATTTGGGCTGGTTCCATATTTTTGCAATTGTAAATTGTACTGCTATAAATATGCATGTGCAAGTATCTTTTTTGTAAAATGACTTCTCTTCCTCTGGGTAGATACCCAGGAGTGATATTGCTGGATCAAGTGGTAATTCTACTTCTAGTTCTTTAAGGAATCTCCACACTGTTTTCCATAGTGGTTGTACTAGTTTACATTCCTACCAACAGTGTAAAAATGTTCCCTTTTCATCACACCCACACCAGCATCTATTATTTTCCAAATTTTTGATTATGGCCATTCTTGCAGGAGTAAGGTTTTTATTGCATTGTGGTTTTGGTTTGCCAAAAAAAAAAAAAAAAAAATCAATTTTAAGAACAAAAAAGATCCTAGTACTATGGAAAGAACACTGAAGAGAAAAGACAAAGGATTTAAATCCAGCTCTTCTACTATCTGATCATGCAACCCTGGCCAAGGCACTTGATCTCCCAGGCCCGCAGCCCCTCTCTGATGAGATAATGTGTCCTTGGAAAGAGTATAGCCTGTAAGAAGGAACATGCCTCCAAGTAGTAAAAAGACTTGAGAACAGTTGTATTAATGCGTATTTTTCAGATATCTGTTGACAGGAGAATAAGATCAAGAGCTCATATCTCAGGAGGAAGGTTCATTGAGCACTTTTATTTCCATATCTTAAGTGGAGATTGAAGAAGGGTAATTCAATATGCATCTGTTCAACAATTATGATACCATGTACCAGGCATGTGCTAACAGCTTTAAGAGCTACCAATAAATAACTCACTTTAACACATCAATACCTTCACACTGATACAAAGACAATGACTGTGATGGTTAATTTTATGTGTCAATATGACTGAGCCACAGGTGCCCAGACATTCCTCCAAACACTATTCTGCCTGTGTCTGTGAGGGTGTTTATGAATGAGACTAACATTGGCATAAAGGAGAGCGCCCTCCCTAATGTGGGCAGGCCTCATCCAGTCATCAAAGACCTCAATATGGAAAAGTCTCAGTAGGAGGAAACTGCTCCCACCAGACTGCTTGACTCGGGACATCATCTTTTCTAGCCTTCCCACTAGGACTCAGTCATCTGTTTTCCTTGGGTCTCCACCCTCTGTCTTTCAAACAGGAAATAAACCATTAGCTCTTCTAGTTCGCCAGCCTTAGGACTTGAACTGAAATGACATATTGGCTCTCCTGGACGTCCAGTTTCTGAACTGCAGATTTTGGGACTTATCAGCCTCCATAATCACTTGAGCCAATTCCTTATAATAAAATTATACATTATATTACATATTATATTAATTATATATACAAACACAGACTATTGGTTCTGTTTCTCTAAAGAATCTGAACTAATACAAGAACCAATCTCTAAACTCCTTAGCATGGCCACAATGCCCTATACGACCCAGCCCCCATCTACCCCTCCAGCTAAATCTCAGGCAGACAATGGAGTGCCACTTCCTCCACTCCAACCTCATTTGCTTTCTTTCATGTCCTCACATGTACTGTGTTCCTTCTGTCATGAGGTTTTCACTCATTTATGTATGCATTCATTAATACATTCAACTAATTATTGAGTTTCTACTATGAGTCAAGCACTGAGGTGGTACTGGGAATATAAAGTGAACAGGTAGGCCGGGTGTGGTGGCTCATGCCTGTAATCCCCCCACTTTGGGAGGCCAAGGTGGGCGGATCATCTGAAGTCAGGAGTTCGAGACCAGCCTGACCAACATGGTGAAACCCCCGTCTCTACTAAAAATACAAAAAAATTAGCTGGGTGTGGTGGCACATGCCTGTAGTCCCAGCTACTTGGGAGGCTGAGATAGGAGAATTGCTTGAACCCAGGAGACAGAGGTTGTAGTGAGCTGAGATCACACCACTGCACTCCAGCCTGGGCAATAGAGTGAGACTCCGTCTCAAAAAAAAAAATTAAAAATTTTTTCAAAATTAAATAAATAAATAAAATAAAGTGAACAGGTAACAAAGTGGCTAGTTTCACGGAGAATATATTCTAGTCACAGAAGACAGAAATAGATCTACAGCCATACCTGAACACACCTGATCTTCGAAGCTAAGTGAGGTCCAGCCTGGTTAGTACTTGAACGGGAGAAGACAGAGAAAGCATGTAAATAAACAGCTTAATTTCAGGACGTGACATGTGCTTCAAAGGAAACAAAACAGGGTGATAGAATCATTTGGTGATCAGAGAAAGCCCCACCCATAGGTGTTTTTTAAGCACAATTTTATACGAAGGGGCCATCTATGTGAAGACCTGAAGAAGGAACATTCCGGGCAGAGAGAATTGCAAACACAGAACTAACAATGAGATAAGCTTATCTATAGATAGACACAGAGGGAGAGAAAGAGAGAGAGCAAGAGGGAGAGCAAGAGCGAGAGAGAGAGAAAGAGAGAGAAAGAAGCTTATCTATCTATCTATCTGTCTATACAGATACAGATAAATAAAGTGTGGCTATAGCACAGTGGGGCAGCAAGGGAAGGTAGCTGCATAACCAGAAATAAGATAAAGCCTTAATAGACAGAGTAGGCTTTAAATTTTTATTTGAAGCACACTGAGAGGCTTTGACATCATCTGATTTACATGTTTGATTTCACACTGCAATGTTTAACAGTGGACATGGGGAGACTAGTAAGGGAGGTTTGCAGTAAGGACGACTGGTAGTAGTAGCTTGCTTTATGGAGATGTAGGAAAAAAATGAAGAACTGATTCAGGATATGTTTTGAGATGGAACAGATAGGAATTGCCCATGTGGCTGGAGAAAAGAAAGGATGACGCCTAGGTTTTTGACTTGAACAATCAGCTGGACAATAGTACCATTTCTGAGACATGAAATTCTGAGTAGAGATAGGACTGGGACTGGGGGAGGCATGGGGGCAAACTGCCCGTACTGATTTTCTCTCAGGACTGTTTTTCACTCCCTTTTTACCTAGTTAACTCCTTCCTATTCTTCGGATCTCAGCTCAAATGTCACTTTCTCAATGAAGTCCTTCCCTGATGAGTTGAAACCAAAGCTCTGTATTAAATATAGGCTCAACTGCTGCCATGTAGTTTCCCTTAGTAGTAGATTGGAAAAGTAGTCACCAATTCCTCCACCAACCAACCATCCATAACATTTCCTCTGCCCTCCCACTCTCATCCCTCTGGTCTAGGCCACATGACTTGCATCCACCAATAGGGCATCAGAAAACGAAACACAGGCAGAGTCTTGAAAGGCACTTGTGCTTAGTAGACTTGTCCTGCTACACTGTTTGGGAACTCTGAAACCATGAAAAGAAGCCTGGCTGACGTGCTAGACAATCAAAAACATGTGGCTCCTGCTGATGACCTGCCACTGCCATGACACAGGAGTGAGTCCCCTAGATCATCCAGTTGCCAGCTGACCAGAAAGGTAAGTAAGAGCCCAACTGAGCAGAACCTAAGTAAAAGAACTACCCAGCCCACTCAGAATCCAAAGCTAGCCAAAGGACTATAAAAAGCCACTAAGCTTTGTGGTGATTTGTTACACCGTGAAAGTGGGTACAGTAGCATGTATCTCAGTTGCAATTTTACATATCTTTGATTAGCTTCCATCCCTCCCACCTGACTGTGAGCTCTCTAAAAGCATAGACTATTCTGGCCGGGTACAGTGGCTCACGCCTGTAATCCCAGCACTTTGAGAGGCTGAGGTGGGCGGATCACAAGGTCAAAAGTTTGAGACCTGCCTGGCCAACACGGTGAAATCCCATCTCTACTAAAAATACAAAAAAAAAAAAAAAAAAAAAAAAATAGTAGGATGTGGTGGCTCCTGCCTGTAATCTCAGCTACTTGGGAGGCTGATGGAGAAGAATTGCTTGAACCTGGGAGGCAGAGATTGCAGGGAGCCAAGATTGCACCACTGCACTCCAGCCTGGGCAACAGAGCAACACTCCATCTCAGGAATAAAAGAAAAAAGGCATAGACTATTCTGACCTTAGGTTACTGTGCCAACCTCAGAACCCAGCATAATACCTGGAACACACCAGGCATCCAATCTATAACATGCTGAATGAATGCAAGAAGGAAAGAGAGGTACACATTGTAACATAAGAGAATGGCACAGGAGAATGGGGGGAGTTCAAAACAAAGGACTGAGGACATCTATTTGTCCAAAATAAAATCTTTTATCGAGCAGGACAAGGCAGTGAGGAATACCAGAACAAAATCACATTTCCTCTGCCTCAAAGGGCTCAAAGTCTAGATAGAGTACAGGAGGCAGCATAAAATCAACAACGTGTAATGTTTGAGCTTTAAACACTTCGCTCCTTCAGACAGCATTAGGGCCCCGTCCCAAAGCGTTAGGACTAGGCCCTAACGCTGCCTAAAGGAGCAAAGTGCGGGAGGATCCCAGAGAGGTTTCTTGAAGCAGATAAAGTCTGAATTGAGGCCAGGCGCAGTGGCTCAGCACTGTAATCCCAGCACTTGGGAGGCTGAGGGTGGTGCATCACTTGAGGCCAAGAGTTCAAGACCAGCCTGGCCAACATGGTGAAACCCCATCTCTACTAAAAATGCAAGATATTATCCCAGCATAGTAGTGCACGTCTGTAAACCCAGCTACTCGGGAGGTTGAGGCAGGAGAACTGCTTGAACCCAGGAGGCGGAGGCTGCAGTGAGCCGAGATTGCACCACTGCACTCCAGCCTGGGCAACAGAGCGAGACTCCATCTCAAAATATATATATAAATAAATAAAGTCTGAATGGAGTCCTTGCGGTGTCTACTGGGAAAAGCAGCAACACACACCAAGGCTAGGAGGGTCTAAGGGACAGAGGCGTTCAAAGGAAAAAGGAGAGCCTCCTGTTTGGGATTTTATTATTTTTTAATTTTTCTTCCCCCAGGCCAACCATGAGAGCCAAGACTGTTCGTTGTTTATCTCAGCACAGGTTCGGTGTAAGTGTTGCCTCCTCATCCAACGCTCAGGCCCTTCAGGCCCGGGACCCCTGCTTTTTATGTTTCTATTACTCCCAGTGTCTTAACAATCTCTTCCACCAAGTAGGAACTCGATACATATTTGCTGAATAAACGAAAAGTTAAAGATGAGGCAGTAGCAGAGCTCCTTCCAAGGGCAGCTCCCAAGAGCCCACGTTTTCAGATTCAACAGCGAAGCGGACGCGTCAGGTACGAGACTACAAGTCGCACAGGCGGAGATGGGCCCCCTGGGGCTCTGGTTTCACGTCTCCCTCGGGATGCCGGCGGACCGGCGTCTTTTCTTCCCTGCTCGGAGTAGTCGAGCAGCAATGGAGGCAGGGTGTCTGGTACGTGCAGCTGTTAGGGAAGATGGAGGCGCCGCAGCCCGGCGGTGCTTCCCACAGGCTTCGCCCGCAGGGACGCGCGGGGCGACCGCGCAAGCGGCTCGGCAGAGCTGGGAGCGCCGTCGGTCTTCTCGGTCCCTCGCCGCTTTGCGCTTCTCTAGCCCCAGCTGCGCACAGGCAGCTTCCCGCTTTGACCGCTGGGGCGCTTGCCCCGTTTCCATAGAAACGCCCGGGCTGGCGCGGCGGCGCAAGGGGCGGGCTCTTCGGCTCCCGGCGGCGGTTTCCGCCGCAGCGCGCGCCCTGGCGCTTTGGAGCCCCAGTGGCTGAGCCCCCCTGGTTGGGCGCCTGCAAGGTTCCCTGCGGTGCGCGAGGCAACATGATGAGACGCACCCTGGAAAATCGGTAACAGCCCGGGCCCAGCTTCCCGGGGCCCACACGGGAGGGCCGGAGTGGGGGAAGTGGAGCCTCTGTCCGTGGGGCCTCTGCGCCGAGTTCCGACCCTGGGCGGGAGACTGCACGGACCCCGCTGTGGTCTGGGGCCTAATTCCCTGGGCTGCAGCGAGCGCTGGCTGCCAAGGGGAGCACCGAGCCCGGCAAGCTGCCAGCCACCCACGTCTCTGGGTCTCGGGTCCCCTCACTGCCGCCGGCAGCGCAGAAGCCTGGGAGGCAGTCGGGCGCCCAGGCCGCGCTGCGCGGAGCTGCCACCTGAGGCCGGGCCCACCCGGCCTGGGCCTCTTCCTGTGCCTACCCGGTCGGGTTAGTGAGGCCAGGCCGCAAATGGGGTCCTGGAGGAGAGCAGTCCGCGCCAGGAGACATCGGATCGTTGGTGGGCTTGCACCTTCAAAGCTGCAGAATGCCCGGGGTGTGTTTGCATGTTAAATGAACGTGAAGCCTTCTCATTGCTAACGAGAACGTTTCGCCTTTTGTGTCATCTTTTTCTCTAGGAACGCTCAAACGAAACAGCTGCAAACAGCTGTCTCAAACGTGGAGAAGCATTTTGGAGAACTGTGCCAAATCTTCGCTGCCTATGTGAGGAAAACTGCCAGGCTGCGAGACAAAGCAGACCTCCTGGTGAATGAAATCAACGCATATGCCGCTACAGAGACCCCACATTTAAAGCTGGGTCTGATGAGCTTTGCCGACGAGTTTGCCAAACTTCAGGATTATCGACAGGCAGAGGTATGGAGTGAGGTCACAGTGTCATTGTTATGAATGAGCCATAATGAAGCCATAATGAGCCATTGTTATGAATGAAATAGTGGATGAAGGAACCGTGGAAACTTTTACTTGTAATCTACTTAACTGCAGAGGTGGATACAAACTTGATAAAGTATACATTTTCGTGTCTATAACGTTTTGTGAATCTATTAAAGAGAAGCTTTCTGTGTTGTATTTTACCATTTCCAAGCTAAACTTTAGGGTGTCTTGAAGTCTTGAATTTCCCCACTTTATTTGCTAACTTTTGGCAAAGGGGTGGCTGTTTACTGGGGGTAGTACGAATATACCCAGAGGGAGGAAAAGAAGCATAACTCATGTCTTGTGTGGCACGTTAAGTACATTTTAAAGAATGCAGATGGAATGTTGGGAATGATAATGTGGGTGGATAAATTATTAATAAATGGGCAAGAAACCATTGCTGCATCCATGCTCTCGAAAATTGACTTACATCATGGAAGCAAACCAGTACTGAGACACCGAGGGGCCTTTTTGCTCTGCGTAGCAGGAGAGGTGCCCTTGTGATTGTTTTCTTTCTAAAAGCCCATTTTTCCCCCTTTAATAATAAGCACTTTTACTTATATTTATTTTCAATTTCAAGGCACAGGTTAACTTATCAGAAGTTGCCCAGTTAGAACGTTATTGCTTTTTTTTGTACTTTTCTCATCAGAACCTAAAACAGAAATTTCAATTTTCAAAAAATAAAATGATCATAAAATGTTTGAACTCATCATGGCTATGCATACAAACGTGAAGAGTAATCACATTTAGAGGTACTTTTGGAAAAATGTTGAGTTTTTGTCATGAAACTTCTGTAATAAACAAGTAACTCTCAATTATATATGATAACTGAGGACTTACTGTTTCAAAGATAATTTATGTTCACAGGTAATCCTAAAATCCTACTTTAGTCAGTAATTTCAGTGCCCCTT
Source organism: Cacajao melanocephalus (assembly GCA_963573385.1). Classification (NCBI taxonomy): domain Eukaryota; kingdom Metazoa; phylum Chordata; class Mammalia; order Primates; family Pitheciidae; genus Cacajao; species Cacajao melanocephalus. The sequence continues at coordinate 89,323 of CAUYLG010044953.1, read as the reverse complement.
TGTAGGAACCCTTTATGCTATTTATCAAATAGCAAAATGAATTGATTTACATTTGTTCTCCTTTTATTTCCCTTCCTTACCAAATGATGGAGGTGCTCATGAACAATGACAAAAAGGTAGGCAACAAAAAGGAGAACAGAAGAAAGAAAAAAAGACTTAGATAATCCTTAAACAGAATAATCAATATGGATTATAATCAGTATGGTATAAACCAGGCCAGGCGCGGTGGCTCACGCCTGTAATCCCAGCTCTTTGGGAGGCTGAGGCAGGTAGATCACCTGAGGTTGAGAGTTCAAAACCAGCCTGAACAACATGGAGAAACCCCAAAAATTAGCTGGGCATGGTGGCTCATGCCTGTAATCTCAGCTACTCAGGAGGCTGAGGCAGGAGAATCGCTTGAACCTGGGAGGCAAAGTTTGCAGTGAGCTGAGAGTGCACCATTGCACTCCAGCCTGGGCAACAAGAGCGAAACTCTGTCTCAATAAAAAAAAAAAAAAAGAAAAGAAAAGAAAAGAAATGGTGTAAACCAAACTGCCCTGAATATCCAAGATTTTAGGATTCCTGATATTTGAATACTTGATGGGAACTTGATTTGTGTTTTCCTAATATATTTTAAAATGAAGCATCTATAATACATTTTGTTTATAAAACTAAAGAAAAATCAATATGAAATAAAGTGTATTTGTCCATTATATAAATATGTATCATTAAAAAGCCCTTTTTCTATTATTAAAATAATACATGTTCATTTTAAGCAATTGAATACATGTCACCTATCTTGAGAGAAAAAGTTTTAATGTCCAAGAGAGTTATTTTTCTTATGCTATATTTAAATATTTGCCTTACAAAAAATCTGTCTTTTCAGTGCTTTCCACTAGTGCTGTCTGTAAAAGAATTACTCAAAATGTGATTTAAAAACCTATAATGTTTAAGAAAAAGTATTTAGTTCTAAATGAAACAGAGGTGAGACATGCAGTTTGACAGCAAATCAGACCATTTGTCTTGTTGTGTACGATTTGATAATTCACAAATGGCTTCTCAGGAAAAAAAATGCAGCAAATACAGTGATCCCTAAGCTTTTTTGCTTTTGACAGTTATGTTGCTTTAAATGTTTACAGGATGCTGTTTCTTTCAGCTTTGATTTTTCTGAAAAGTTGAGCCATTACAGTTCACAGATAATATATGTAGAGCATCCAATACTGTGCTGAACACACTGAAAATGTTAGCTGTATTAAAATTTGAGCTGTCTTAACACTTAACCTACCACTCGAAGGTAAAAAAGTAATCCTAAGGTGATGTGGCGAGGATGAGCTCCTGGGAAACCTGAGACATTTTCTTGTCATTTTGCTCACCAGATGCTTTTCTACTTTTACTGTTACTGTGCAGCTTAACAGTTTTTTAATGTGTTTGAGTTTAGATTCTGCGTCTTACCAATTTCTAGTGATTATCCTTTTATTTATAGGTTAAAAGGTCAAACATTCTAATTTAAAATTTTAATAATTTTCAATAGGTTGAAAGACTTGAAGCCAAAGTAGTTGAACCCTTGAAAGCTTATGGGAACATTGTGAAAATGAAACGGGTAAGTAAATCCATTTTCTCACTTATGAGTTACTCTGGCAAAGAGTGTGAGGATTCCAATTGTTCTTTTAATAAGAAATACAAAGTAGTATATAATCATTCTTTTTACGTACTCTGAAAGAGCACTTAGATCTTTAAGAACAATGAACTATTTTTAATGAGCTTATTAAGTATACTGTAGCAACATAAGACTTTATTATGGAAAGTTTAAAATATTTAATATTTATAATTATGAAAAATATATAGACAGAAACTAGTTTACTATATGAATATAAGTTTTTGTTTAAAGCAGATGATAGCATTTAGACTTTTAAAATGTGTGACAGAATTCTATAAAACTAACTTTATTGAAGTATAATTGACATCAGCAATCGCCAACCTTTTTGGTACCAGGGACTGGTTTTATGTAAGACAATTTTTCTTTGGTTCACAATAGGGTTTGTATTCCTATGAGAGTCAAATGCTGCCTCTGATCTAACGAGGCAGAGCTCAGGCCTTAATGCTAGCTCGCCCATCGCTCACCTGCTGTGCTGGTCCAGTTCCTAACAGGCTGAGGGGTTAAGCACCTCTGATTTACATGCAATAAAATTTTCCATTTTCAGTGATCATTGAATTCTGACAAATTTTTATATCCATGTAACCACTACCACAATCAAAATTACACATTTATATGCGTATATGAATTATGGTTATAGTTTTGCACTGAAATTGTGTCATTATTTTGAGAGAATATTAAACACATTCTCACATACATAGACACACACTAATTATGTAATACTGGTAATTCTTGTGGTCATGGTACCAGGATCACACAAGAAAGATTCTTCCATTCTTAAAACAGAGTGTGTGAATTTCCTTAAGTCAGACATTTTTACTAACAAAAAAAAAAAAAATGCCAATTTGCAGGATGACCTCAAAGCAACATTCACAGCAAGGAATCGAGAAGCTAAGCAGTTAACTCAGCTGCACAGAACACGTCAGCGAAACCCAGCTGATCGACATATTATTGTATCCTTTGAATTTAGGTCTTTAAAAAAAAATTTTAAGGTATGGAGTACAAAAGCAAATGTATGTAGAAATTATGCATTTTTACTTTTAAATGAGTGGAGAATTTGAATATAAAGGTTGAAAAGAAATGCATTTAGGAATTCTCACTATAGAAATAGGCTAATTTTAAAGAGGTTACACCACCTAATTCAAATCCCCTTATATTGGTTTCCACAATAGACTTTGTAAACAAACAAACACCTACTCAAAAATGCAGAGGTTTTTATAAAAAGTAAATTCAAATTTCTTAATTTTATTTTCACATGGTGATGACTAAATATTAATTCTACAACTAACTTAAAGATCTGTCATTAATCTTAACATATCAGTGCCCTCTATGCCCTGCTTTGAAAAAAGGAAAGAAAAATTTCCCATTTAATTTCCTTCACCTTTTGGAAATAAAACAACTATGTGAAATCATGACTTCCAGCCAATTAATCTCAGGAGACTTAGGAGTATAATTAAGATACAAGTTGGACACAAAGGAACCTAGACAGGACTGTCTACTATAACAAGGTTCTTCGGTTAAACATAATTATTTATTTATTTATTTTTATCTAGTCAATCTTTTTTTTTAATTATACTTTAAGTTCTGGGGTACATGTGCAGAACGTGCAGGTTTTAGGTACACATGTGCCATGGTGGTTTGTTGCATCCATCACCCCGTCATCTACATTAGGTATTTCTCCTAATGCTATCCCTCCCTCCTCTATCCCCCTGCCCCCTGCTATTCTTCCCCTAGCCCCCCACCCCCTGACAGTCTCCTGTGTGTGATGTTCCCCTCCCTGTGTCCATGTGTTCTCATTGTTCAACACCCACTTATGAGTGAGAACATGCGGAAACGACTATTTCTTAAACTACAATGTGCCTTGTTGGTGACTAAACAAAAGCATACAAAATAGTGCTTAATTGCTAGCAACTAATAGGTAGGACTGTGTAGAAAGCACTAACATCCCTACTGCCTCTTTTTCCATTCCTTCTGTGTGTTTCCTTCCTACTTTCTTAAGGTTATTACTGCCCAGCTCAGCCAGAAACCACATGAGGAGTGGCTCTTTTGAGAGTATTTGAGATTCCAGATCACCTCCATTCCTGAGGGGAGTCCCTTGAGCATTGATTTGAGGCTACGCTAATTGCTTGGTCCTTCTTCCTTTGGACCAGAGGTACAGAAGCCCAACTTTGTGCTAAACAAAAATGGGCAGCCATAGGGCTGGGAGTGCCTACTGGAGACTGGGACAGAAACATCTAGATAGTCGTAGTGGCATAAGATCTGCAGATGGAGATGATAGAGTCTGTGTTTTAAGCAAGTCAGACAAACCAGAGAATGCTGGAAAAATTATGACTGATAACTAGAGATCAAGGCAGAGGCTGTGGCCGGGGGGAGGGTGGGTTCACCAGTGTTTAAGAATTAAGCTAGGGATCCAAATTTTTTGTTTTGTTTTGTTCTTTGTGGCCTGGAGTGGGGGAGGTGGTGATATATGAAGACATCTGGAATCCTGAGCAGTTGGCAAGATTGAATCAGGAGTACTGGTGTCTACACTCCACACAGAATCTATTCCTAAGACAAACATTTTTCTGACTTGGATGCTGTGCTGTAAACACTGCTGTGGAAGGAAGACAATCTTAGAGCACAGATGAAGCAGGTCTGTGGGATCACATCGTGGGGAAATAAATACAACCTAAGAGATTATTGCCACTGGTGAATCGATGTGCTCACTCGGTAAGATCTGCAACTTGTGTATTTTGACAACCTGAGACCAAAACGTGAAGGACAATCTACATACAAATGTCAATATAAACATACAAATATTCAATCATAGTATCATAGAATTTTTACCAGAATAGACTCTTAAAATTCATCTATGTTGAAGTATGTTGAAGTTCAATATATAAAATAAAATAGAGTCCCTCTGAGAGAAGAGGATAGGGAAAAGAAGAATGCCAGGGCTCTGCCTGCTCACCCCACAAGTTAGGCCCCAGGTAGCTTCTGAACAAGCTTCCTATAATGCAATGTGAGCCCAGTCTGGCTTACCCTTTTAAAAATCATTTCAAACTCTTAACTAATTCCATTTTCTATACCAATACCTTTATTCATGGAGTTGTATCTTAGTATTTTATTTTGTTTTTGTCTTTGTTTTTTTTTTTATGAGATGGAATCTCGCTCTGTTGTCCAGGCTAGCGTGCAGTGGTGCTTTCTCAGCTCACTGCAACCACCACCTCCTGGGTTCAAGCGTTTCTCCTATCTCCCCAGCTCTCCCAAGTAACTGGGATTATAGGCACATGCCACCATGCCCAGCTAATTTTTTATATTTTTAGCAAAGATGGGCTTTCACCATGTTCCCCAAACTGGTCTCGAACTCCTGAGCTCAGGCAGTTTACCGGCCTCGGCCTCCCAAAGTGCTAGGATTACCGGCGTGAGCCACCACACCTGGCCTGTATCTTAATATTTTAATCCAAAGCATTTCCTACTCAAGTTGATACATCATAGAATTTTGAAGAATTTTCAGTAAAAGAAATACTAGAAATATATATTGTTTGCTAAAAATGGATGTGTTACTTTGGATGAGTTGCGATACTCAAGTAAAAGGATTTGAGACTTTCAGAAATAAATAGAGTTGCTGGAGGCTATAGAAGGTGAAACTACACATATCCTAGCTATGGCTTCAGTTCCCCCATGCTTTCCTGATTTAGCCAACTCTACTTACCCTTCTGAACTGTAAAATGAAAATATCAATAAATGAGGAGGGGAAAGACATGAGTCAAAAGGAATTAGTCACAGGTAAAGAGCTGCATCAGTCGTGTATTAAATAGCATTAGGAATTAGTCTCGTTGAATATTCTCATTAGCAAAAAGTTAATATGTGTCACATAACTGTTAGAGATTTTTTCGTAGTAGTAAGTCTTCAAAGGAGCTCTATTTTACCTTTGAATTTCCTGTAATGAAGTTGTAGTTTAAAGAATCCTCAAACACAGCAATATAGAGAATCGTATGAGTATATAATTTATTGAAAAAGTTGTTATACTGTCTTTGAAATGTATTTTTTCCTTTATGAAAAATTTCAGTCACAGGTGTGTAATAAAGTGGTGTGTCAAGAAATGGATCCTTAAAGTAAACCCTTTTACTTGTTTCAATTTATACATTTTCTTGAAAAAGAAAAAAGCTAAATGTCACGCTATTACATATCATAGAACTTTGACAACAAATGCAAACTTTTCCTATGATTAATTGTTAAATGATGATATATGTGACTTTTGAGTAAATATAATATTAGCACAGGAAACAAAACTTTATTAGGAAGAATTTAATCAGAAAATTGGGCTGTGTCTTTTCAAATTTCTGTGTTACCATTTAAGAAACAATCTTAAATGTTTTTTGGGCAACTTTTGTTAGCAGATGAGATGCTTAAAGAGAGATACACAATTAGATTAGAAATATTCTGCACTTAACGGTACTATAGCCACTAGCTATATATGGCTATTGAGCTCTTGAAATAAAACTAGAGTAACTTTGGGGATAGTTTTTAATTTTTTATTTAGTTTTAATGAAAATAGCCACGTATGGGCTAGTGGTCACTATACTGATTGGACAATACAGATCCAGATAATATGAGTACATGTCCAAGTGTATTAGACTTGCCATCTAATTCATTAGTTACTAGTGTATTTATTTTTTTGTAATAAGCATAGAATAGAAGCAGTGTAACATGGTTGCCTTGTAAGGAAGAATCTACAAGTACAAATCTCATGCTGAAATATTTGTAGTATATATTGTATTCCACCTGATGAGGATATTATAGAATTAAGAATATTTAATGCATTTGGAGAATGAGTAGAAGTAAGCAAGGTAGAAAGTGTCTTTGGTTATATACCTGCTATCCCAAAATACCTCAATGTTATAATGATTTTAAAAATCAGACTCTCAGTGGTGGTAATTGTCATAGCTGTAGGTCTCTCTACTGTGTGCCACTCTCCTTAGTCCTTTCCAAAGATGATTCATTTAATCCATACAGTAGTCCTATCAGATAAGCATAAAGAGTAAGAGATAATCAGCTGGGTACAGCAGCTCATGCCTGTAATCCCTGCACTTTGATTGCAAAGTCAAATGGGTGGATCACCTGAGATCAGGAGTTCAAGACTAGCCTGGCCAACATAATGAAACCCCATCTCTACTAAAAATACAAAAAATTAGCTGGGCATGATGGCAGGCGCATGTAATCCCAGCTACTCAGGAAGCTGAGGCAGGAGAATCGCTTGAGCCCAGGAGACGGAGGTTGCAGTGAGCTGAGATAGCACCCGTGAACACTAGCCTGACCAACAAGAGCAAAACTCTGTCTCAAAAAAAAAAAAAAAAAGAATAAGAGATAATCTCTAATTGAGAAAACTGAAAATAATGTTTACTAAGTCATAAGTTCAGGGAGAGAGACAAAAGAAAACGAATTTTTGATAAATGGCACAGGTGGTAAAGTAGACGGAAGCAGTAGAAAATATGGGAAATGGTTTTACAGTAAGTTATCCAATGGTGACTGGAAAAAAAATTGATTTTGCAGACAGAAAGGGAAGGATTTGGGGCTAGTTTTTGTTCTTGGGATTTTTTTCCCCAAATCATGAATCATATCACTAAATAGACATAAATTTCTTTATTCTGCATGTGCTTACATAGATCATTTTATTTATATATGGTAAAATATAATATTAACAATTTACACTATTATGCCAAAAAGCCAGTACTGCAGTGGTAGAATTTACCATTGGACTCAACTGAATGAATTCTCATTTGATTTTGTTTATATCTTTGGTTGGGGAATACTTTCATAGGCAGAAACGGAATTACAGAGAGCTGCAATGGATGCTTCCCGATCAAGTCGTCATCTGGAGGAAACTATTGACAACTTTGAAAGGCAGAAAATTAAGGATATAAAGGTAATAAAGAAACCGTTAAGGTTCAAAACATGTTTCTAACCTTATTTTTTACTTTAAACTTACGAAAAATTTACTCTAAATTTTTTAGCCCATAAATAGCTCTTATAAAGAAAGTATGATAAATAAAGGGCTGGGCACAGTGGCTCATGCCTGTAATCCTAGCCCTTTGGGAGGCCCAATGCGGGTGGATCACTTGAGGCCAAGAGTTTGGGACCATCCTGGGCAACATGGCAAAATCCTATCTCTACAAAAAATACAAAAAATTTAGCCAGGTGTGGTGGCACATACTTGTAGACTCAGCTTCCTGAGGCAGCAGGATCACCTGAGCCTGGGGAGGTCAAGGCAGCAGTGAGCCATGATTGCACCACTGCACTCCATGTGCTCCAGCCTGAGCAACAGAGCCAGACCCTGTCCACCCCACCCCCCATTAAAAAAAAAAAAAAACAGAAAAAGCAAAAAAATATTATAAATAAAATATATCAGGGTTTTTTTATGGAAACGGTATATAAAAAGACCAACATTCACAACCAGAAGCCAGATATTCAGCTTTTTATCACAAATACTATTTAATCAAGGGGAACTAACATTTATTATGTTTTTATGTACCAGGCACTACTCCAGGCACTTTATGTAAATTCTTTCAGTCTTCACAGCAACTCCATGAGGAAGAGGTGGTATGGTTAAGAAATTAAGCAGCCGGGTGTACTGGCTTACGCCTGTAATCCCAACACTTTGGGAGAATGAGGCAGGCAGATCACTTGAGGTCAGAAGTTTGAGACCAGCCTCGCCAACATGGCGAAACCCCATCTGGCTAAATATAAAAATTAGCCAGGCGTGATGGTACATGCATGTAATTCCAGCAACCCAGGAGGCTGAGGTAGGAGAATAGCTTAAACCTAGGAGGTGGAGGTTGCAGTAAGCCAAATCATGCTACTGCCCTCCAGCCTGGGCGACAGAGCAAGACTGACTTAAAAAAAAAAAAAAAAAGCAAGCAGAGACAAAGTATTTTACCCAAAGTTCAATAGCCGGAAATATGAGCTATAAACCAATATTTTAATCTGATTTCTGTTACAATACAGTCATTAATTTTTATAGCTTAATACTTTATAATAAGTACATATTATCAAATAAGTAAACAGGGTAATAGTAGCCAACCACATAAATTTGCATCTACTATGATATGGTATCTTAGTCAACAAAATCACAAGAATTGCCTATTCTAACACATGTGGATTTCAAACTTTCTTGGGGATCATGAAATTCAGCAGGTCTTTTTGATAGCCATCTTGGAAAGACTTGAAGGACCACTTAGGACTATCTTACAGACTTTAAAACTCATCTAAGGCTATTTTTGGCCCACTGAAGATTTTCCTGTAATGAGCATTAAATATGTTTGCTTTTATTTTACTACTATTGACAAATAAATCTTCCTTCATAAGCTATATTCTTTCAATAAAATAGGCATTATCTGCCACTTAATTATATCATTTCTCTCTGAAATCCATGAAACAGCATTTATTTACATCTTTTATTTTAATTTCCTGTCATAATTTCAAAAGATTTCTGAGCTTCTCAATTCACTCACAGGCTCTGTACTCTTCTGTGTAATAGATTGCTACTCACAGAAGAGCATCTCGGGGGGCTGCCCTGAGACAAATTCCTTTACTGAGCTAGGAGAGTATGGTCAGGGTATAAAGATTTACAATTGCTGACATCCCCTCTTAAACTCAGGGAGGAAGGAGAATTATTAAGATAATTAATTAGCTTTAACCTGAAAAATGGATGCCTGATTCCACTGTTGGATAAGGGCTTTTCTTTTGTGATGGGAAACTGATTCCTTACTCCATCACTGTTCCTCAGATCTGCACATTTTTCATTTACACAAAAATTTGTCTCTACTCTGATCTTTGGGCTCACTTCTGTGTTCTGCCTGCATGCTGGTTTTAATTCCCTGAGCATTACAAAGTACCAAACCCAGGCAGAGAAAGTGACTGCAGCATTCCCAGCTACAATTCCTGCTGCCTGCGATTTCCTGAAGCAACAGGAGATGGAGTGAGGTGCTGCACAGTGGAGGATACACAGAGAAGAAAAGAGCTTCTAAGCTTTTCTCTATCGTGTCCCCAAAAGAGAGAAGTCTCTTGATTTCAGGAAGTCTCGGTCACAGAAGAAAAGTTTTTAAAAAAGACAGGAAGAACTCCTTTCTGGTTTGCAACTATCATAGGGACACTAATAACTAAGAGAGTAGATCCCAGCCCTGCTCAGAAGCCATTCCTCCTCTAAGGTATTCCTAGGTATCTAGAGATACTTTAATATGAAATCCAAAATTGTATTTTAGCATAATGCTATTTATCAGTCAGTTGCCACTCCAGTATACCTGAGCCCTCTATAACTTACATGAAGTGACAATAAAGGTCATTGTGAATCATAGTTACAAGTCCCTTATATCTGGACCCCATCTTCTCAGACTGACATATATCACTGAGTAGCAATCAAAAGGCTCTTAATGCTCCCTTAAGTGTTTTTCTAATCGTCTAGGAAAGAATGGGGCTGGAGGAAAGAATCACAGGCCACTGATAATCATTTATATGGCTATCTTCCAAAGTATATGACCACTCCTTTCTGGGTTATCTTAGGAGAGCAGGGATGAAGGGAAATGTGTATTTGACTACTGCCTTCTAAAATAATCCATGCTTCAGTATTTTCTACCTTGTTCTTATTCAGCCCAGTTTTTTTTTTTTTTTTTTTTTTTTTTTAAAGATGGGGTTTCACCATGTTGGCCAAGCTGGTCTCAAACTCCTGACCTCAGGTGATACCCCCACCTCGGCCTCCCAGAGTGCTGGGATTACAGGCATGAGCCACCATGCCCAGCCTAGCCCAGTTCTCTCTACATTAATGCTTATTTTGTTACCAGATAACGAACAAAATGATAAGATCATATTTATTGAAAACTTGCCTGGTTTCCATTTTTTCACCACCTACTGATTACCTCACCCCCTGCTTAGATCAACATGCACATCTTTATATTCTTTGTTCATGATCTTCCTTGTCATAAGTTTCCATCATGCTTATAGAGGTTACCTGCACAGTCTGTCTGTGAAGGAAATTACTGATTCAGCAAGAACAGCACAGTTCAGGAGGCAACAGCAAAAAACAAAACCTTAAATGAGCTATAACCTTATAACCTTAGAATCAGATCTGTGTCTAAAGAGTCTTATCTGTGAGCTACTCTGGGCAAGTCAGTATTTGTAAACTAGAATGCTCCATGCAAATATATGGTATTATCATCAGTGGCAGGAATGTCATTATTACAAGTAGCATATAGTGTGGACTGTAATTCCTGTTTAAAAAATGTTCTACGGTTTGGCCTGCGGAAATTAAAAAAAAAAAAAAGTTCTACTGTTTAAACATCAGTTGGAGTTGCTAAAACACCAACTTCATAACTGAACTGCTCTAATACTTAATATGCATATGGTATTAAAAGTATATAGTAGGCCGGGCAGTAATCCCAGCACTTTGGGAGGCCGAGGCAGGCGGATCATGAAGTCAGGAGATTGAGACCATCCTGGCTCACACGGTGAAACCCTGTCTCTAACTAAAGATACAAAAAAATTAGCCAGGCGTGGTGGCACACTCCTGTAGTCCCAGCTACTTGGGAAGCTGAGGCAGGAGAATCACTTGAACCCAGGAGGCAGAGGCTGCAGTAAGCCGAGATCATGCCACTGCATCCAGCCTGGGTAACAGAGCGAGACTTCATCTTAAAAAAAAAAAAAAAAAAAAAATTACATTTTAGTCAGATCTTTTATTATAAAAGTCAATTACTAGGTATAAAGAGAACTAACTAAAAAAATAAGAGGGAAGTGAATGGTGATAAAGGAAATACTTTGTATAATTTGAAGGTTTGGCAGCAAAAGGTCTTCATAACTATTTTTATTTCAGTTACCTTTTGTACTTTATTTGCCCTATAGAAAAACAGATACTTCTGTATTTCATAAAATGCCAACATTATAGTGAGAAATAAAATTTCTGTATTCAGAAAGAAATTTAAATGATTGTTTAAATTCAATTCTTTGGTTTTTTTTAGACTATATTTTCCGAATTTATCACAATTGAAATGTTATTTCACGGCAAAGCTTTAGAAGTCTACACTGCTGCCTACCAGAATATAAAAAACATTGATGAGGATGAAGATTTAGAGGTAGGACCGTGTCTATCTAAGCTCAGTTCTTCTTTAATGTGGAAATATTTTAAAAAGAACATTAGTTTGTATGTGATTAATATCTTAAATTTGAATATTACAGTGGTTATTGTGTAATCCAAAACAGATGAACTTTTATGATTTTCCATTTATTTTCAACTTTTCAAAATAACCAGGGCAAAAGTTCCAGAGTTAATGTATTAATAGCTAGCAAAATATAATTTATATAAAGCCATTAATAAAACACTGTGCATCGTTTTGACTGGTGATATAAGCCCACTTAAGTGTGCTAAAAAATAATTAACATTTATGGACTTCAGTAACATTTGAGTGTTTACGTCATGCACAATGCCCAAAGCTTTAGATGCATTTTCTCATTCAAACCTCAAAATCCTAGGTGGTAGTTGCTGCTCTCTCATTTTACAACTACAGCAACAGGCTTAGAGGATTGAAATAACTTACTTGTGGCCACTTAGCTAGTAAATAGAATCAGGATTCTGACTATGTAACTTAATCACTAAGCTATGAAATAAATATAGGTTATGTAGGCTTGCTTTGTGCTGATGGTTTTAGTTAAATGCAAATAATTCTGATTGGCCAACTAACATTAGAGCAAGTAAGTATCAAAGCCTGGTCCTCAATGAGCAATTCTGTAAATATCCAACCCTCTTGCCTTCCAAAAGGGAAAAAAAAAGGTACGAAAGTATTTATGCTGAAGTAAACTATTCAAGACATACTTTCCCCATTTCATCTCTAAGGTAGAAGTGAAAAAAGCCATGTAATCTCAACGTATAACAAGAATTCTGTGTTAATAAAATATGGGAGTGTCTACCATTTGACAAATTTGAAGATTCCCAGAATTTTTTTTTTTTTGTATCTTTTCTTCCCCTCCTTGAGACAGAGTCTCGCTCTGTCACCCAGCTGAGTGCAATCTTGGCTCACTGCAACCTCCACTTCCCCGGTTCAAGCGATTCTCCTGCCTCAGCCTCCCAAGTAGCTAGGATTATAGGAGCCCGCCACCACACCCAACTAATTTTTGTATTTTTAGTAGAGATGGGGTTTCACCATGTTGGCCAGGCTGGTCTTGACAATTCTCATGATCCGCCCACCTTGGCCTACCAAAGTGCTAGGATCACAGGCATGAGCCACTGCGCCCAGGCTAATTGTTTTTGTATCTTAACTGTCAGTAAAGAGATCCGCTGAGCCTTCTCGTCCCATTACTCCACGGGCTCCAGGAAACTTAAGTAAAACCAAAATATAGGTTAAAGAAAATGAAGAAAAGTACATGTTACAATATGTGTATATATGTTTCCAAACAATTCTGTTTTATGTTAGTTATATATACATATTTATATTTCTCTATTTGTCAATAACGACTCTCCAAGTGTTATTTCAAAATACTACAGCTAAGGTTTCTTAACTTTCACTCCTTTTCATGTCCTGCTTTTAAAAATTGATTATCAAGGCCAGGCGCAGTGGCTCATACCTGTAATCCCAGAACTTTGGGAGGCCAAGGCAGGTGGATGACCTGAGATTAAGAGTTCAGACCAGCCTGGCCAACATGGTGAAACCCTGTCTCTACTAAAAATACAAAAATTAGCTGGGCTTGGTGGCGGGTGCCTATAATCCCAGCTACTTGGCAGGCTGAGGCAGGAGAATCACTTGAACCTGGAAGGCAGAGGTTGCAGTTAGCTGAGATTACACCACTGCACTCCAGCCTGGGTGACACAGTGAGACTCTATCTCAAAAAAAAAAAAAAACTTACCAAGCTTTCATCTGTCACTTATAATAAAATAGTAAATGTTTATATAATGATTACTTTGAGTCAGCTACTGATCTTTGCATTTTAACTATAATATTTTAATCCTCTCAACAACTTTGATAAAAATACTTATTTCTATGGATGAGAAAACTGAAGCACAGTGAGGTTAAGAAACTTCCCAGAGATCTCATAGCTAGTAAGCAGCAGAGCTGGAAGTCTAACCCACAAGTCTGACTACAAAGTCTATTATGCTTTAATTCTCTCTACATTAGACTTCCAGAAGTATGGTTCTTGATGAGTGATATTAACCATTTCCTGCAAGAAATAACACTGCATTGAGTGGCAGATTCAAAAGTGATCCCCCAGTTCTCCTTCAAGACTGTAGTCCACTTTATAAGTATTTTCATTCTTCTTTTTATAATACCTTTGACATGCTATTTGTTACCTGAAATTAAAGTTCCTTCAAGCCCTTCAGACCCCAAGATTTTCCTTCTCATCTCAGAGGTCCTAATTCTTCTAACACCTTTGGCATGCCATTTGTTAACTGACATTAAAGTTCCTTCAAGCCCTTCAGTCCCCAGGATTTTCCTTCTCATCCCAGAAGTCCTAGATATTCACAACACTTCCTTTGTAACTTCTTACCACTACTCTTAATCAGCCATCTAAGTAGTTTGTGGGAGAAGAGCTCTATGTAAAACTAAAGGTCTCAGGAATATGTGGTAGATGTGTTTTTTTAATATCATCTCCCCTACTTTCTAGTGATGTAATACTGAGCAAGTTAACTTCTTCACTCTTCAGCTTCCTCCTTTGTAAAATGTAGATACTGTAGTACTTACCTCATATAGTGTTTGTTCAACTGTTTATTGTGCACATCATATACGCTAAGCACCATTCTAAGTGTGAAGTGTTTAGCATTCTAAGTTAGAAATGGTCCAAGTTAGTCAAAGCAGTAACTTTAAATCTACCAGGCAATTCACATCCCCCCCGCAAAAAACAACTATGTAACGATTTTTTTTAATAATATGATCAGTCCCATAAAGAAAAAAAAAGTGTGTTTTGTGTGATGGGATTCTAAAGAGTCTGGAGAATCAGAGTGATTTCTTAATTAGAATTTTGAGGGATGCATAGGAGGATGCCTGGCAAAAAAACTTTCAGGTAGAGGGCATACATAGATATACAAAGGTCCTGAGGCAGGACTGTTTTAAAGAAAGAACAGTATATTTAAAACAACATAATTGAAGAATCATGGTGTGTATTGGGAAAAAAACAGAACAACCCAATATAGGGCATAAGCACATGTTCAAAGAACCGTGGGCATAAACTATTTATTATGCCACATAGCAACTGTGGAGAGAGCAGTCTGGGGAGAATTGTGGGACTGGGGGAAGTAAGTAATTGATATAACTGATATACTATCGAACAGGTACCTACCAAGAGGAGGAAGGATCCTGTAAATACAAGGTTTCTTGGAAAGAAGTAAAGAAAACATGCAGAAAAAGACTGAGAAATAACTTGCTATTCTTCCAGACAGTCCATGCTTTATAAGGACCACTGAGATTTATTCCAGCTGCAGCCAGTGTTTCGTAGTTAGACACCTCTAGTTATATCACAAACCATCTTACCTTACTTGTTCTTCACATAAGTATTGTCAGGTTACCGCTACATTAACTTCAGAGCACATTCAGATCTTGAGAGTCACTCTTAGAAGAGATCTTGGACCATGTTGGAAAATGCATTATTGCCAAAAAACTGAAGTAAAAGGTTAATTTTAATAAGTATTTAACTGGTATAGACTTGTATCCCAAGGGTTACTACTGCTTTTCATTTCCCACTTTAAATTCCATCTTTGCTAGAAAAGTTAAAGGAACATTTTAACAAAAATATATCTCCTCCAAATACCAGTTGATTAATGAGTCATTGCATTTTTATATCATACTAGGATGTCAGTGCTCCATGTCTGGCACCAAAATAGAATTGGGTCCTTGGTAACCTGTTAACCTAATTAGCAACCCTGAATTCCTTTAAAACGCACATCTCACCTCCTATCTTTTTTTTTTTTTTTTCCCAATAAAGGTGGGGTTTCACCATGATGGCCAGGCTGGTCTTGAACTCCTTACCTCAGGTGATCCACCCACCTCGGCCTCCCAAAGTGGTAGGATTACAGGCGTGAGCCACCGCGCCCGGCCCCACCTCCTATCTTTTATCCTTGATTCCTTTCGTGTCCTACAGTTCTCTTAAAGGAATGTGTAGCCATCCCCTAATTTGGGTCTCCTTTTACCCCCAATAGAAGATGTTAAATTCACTTTTTCCAAGTGAATGATGTAACATTCATTTTGCCAAATGAACATCATTCATTTACCAGGGAGGAGTTGCATAGATAAAACAGGGCTCCCTTGTTCTAGAGAACTTATGGCTAGTTGAGACAGATAATGTAATCAATTACAAAACACTGAGTTAAAAGCAATACTTGAGGGTATGAACAGTAGGAGCTACTAAGACAGTAGGAGAAAGCATAAGATGGAGTTTTATATTGTTCTTGAAGGACAAGTTTGCTGTAATTCTAGGCTAAGGAACCAGCATTACAAAGGCATAGTATAACTTATGTTCTGCATTTACAGTCAAGAGCCACAGAAAGTTTTAGAATAGAGAAATAGGCTAAGCATGGTGGCTCACACTTTAATCTCAGCATTATGGGAGGCTGAAGAATTCCTTGAGGTCAGGAGTTCAAAACCAACCTGGGCAACATAGCAAGACGCTGTACAAAAAAAGAAAAAATTAGCCAGAGTGCACCTGTGGTCCTTCTGCATTGAATGGCAGAGGGACCACTCAGGAGGCTGAGGCAGGAGAATCACTTGAGCCCAGGAGTTTGAGGATACAGTGAGCCATGAGTGCATTACTGCAGTTCAGCCTGAGTGACAGAGTGGCTCCCTGTCTAAAAGAAAGAGAGCAATAACTTATTTTGGCCTTAAATTAAAAAGTAAGCTATAAAAGGTATGTAGAGTCAATAAAAGTACCTCAGGTGAGAAACTTTGTGTGTGTGTGTGTGTTGAGACAGGGTCTCCTCCTTTTGCCCGCTGGCATGCAGTGGCACAATCACAGCTCACTGCAGCCTTGACCTCTGAGCTTAGGTGATCCTCCCACCTCAGCCTTCCAAGTAGCTGGAATTGTAGGCACATCCGACTATGCCTAATTTTTTTATTTTTTGTAGAGATAGAGTTTCGCCATGTTGCCCAGGCTGGTTATGAACTCCTGTGGCTCAAGCGATCTGCCTGCATTGGCCTCCCAAAGTGTCAGGTGAGAAATTTAGGGAGAATGCCCAGGCTTAGGGCTTCTAGGTCAAGGATAATGTCTTTCATTATAATAGCTAATCTAGAGCTACACTGTTCAGTAAAGTAGCCACTAGGCATATATGGCTATTTAAAGTTCAATTAATTGAAGAATTCAGCTCCTCAGCCACACGAACCACATTTCAAGTGCTTAGTAGCTATACATGGCCAGTGGCTACGTTTTTGGACAGCGCATAACAGCAAGCATTTCCATCATCTCAGAAAGTTCTACTGGACAGTACTAGTCTAGAGCAGGAGATAGTTAGGAACATGCATACAGCTGTCACGGGGTATGCTTGTCAGGGGATTAGTTGAAGGGTAGTTATTAACAGTGTAGATACATCTTTGAGAGAAACTTCTTTGAGACAGGGTCTCGCTCTGTCACCCAGGATGGAGTGCAGTGGCATGATCTCGGTTAACTGCAACCACTGCCTCCCAGACTCAAGTGAATCTGCTGCCTCAGCCTCCCAAGCAGCTGGGACTACAGGCATGCACCACCACCACTGGCTGATTGTGTTTTTTTTTTCATTGTTTGTAGAGATGGGGTTTCACCATGTTGCCCAGGCTATTCTCAAACTCCGAGGCTGAAGTGATCCTCCTGCCATGGCCTCCCAAAGTGCTGGGATTATAGGCATGAGTCACTGTACCCAGCAGCATTGTTTTTATAAAGTAGCCTAAAGGAAACCCTTTTAAAGTATTTTAGGTCTAAGTAGAAGAAAAGGAGATGTAAAGAAATAGAGAAGCTAGGACAATGAAAGAGCTTAGTAGCATGTAAGTTTCAGGAAGGGGGTCAGTGAGGAAGAGAAAAAAAAAAGACCTTGATGATTTGGGCAAGAGCAATTTTAGTGGAAGGTGAAAAGCTCAATTGTAGTTTGTTGAAAAATAAATGGAAATTTCTTAAAAAAGAAAAAATGGAGACGAAGTCGAATATTCAAAGTTTTTAAAGAAGTTATACCTTGAGGTAATGAAAAAAAGAGAGAGGCTGATGTTGACCTTGTTTTCTAGGAGAGGGAACCTGTGGAAAGCAAAAGCTTTTGTTTGTTGGTTGGGTTTGAAGTTTTGGTTAGAAAAATGCACATTGGAAATAAATCAGAATTGCATTTTAAGAAAGAGAGAAGGAAAAGGAGGGGCGAAAAGCTTGAGGAAAAAGAGGAAAGTTGAAGAGATTGACATCTGATAACCTTACCTACTAGTCTATTAGAGAAATGGTGAGAGTGGGATAGAAAAGATGGAGATAGGCAGGCTTAAGAGTAACATTTGGAAATAGTGCCTTAAGGAAAGAGAATTGAGAAGTCATGGCATTCCAGATACTAGTTAAGGTTGGAATCCATAAATTATGGTGGCTCCAATTTACTCTAAGGTGATTTTCCATAGCAGTACTGCAGTGAAGTTAAATTGGTAAGAGTTGAGAATATGAGGAACATAAAGAATCAAAGGTGTGAGCCACAGCCTCCCTACTAGCTTGCATGCTCTTTGAGGGTCTGAACTTTTGCAGTTCTCCTGGCAAAAGCATTTAAATGATTGTTTCATGACTAATTACTATTTATATCTGTCATCATCTTACATAGTTCAAACATAATTTTTAGCTTTCATCTTTCTAGCTTATTTTTTTGTTTTACATTTGTAATTGGAATTTTGTCCATTTGAGGGGAGTTGTTTAAAAAAAAATCTTAACTAAGGAACTTGACTGTCTTTTGTTTATCATCTACTTTATAATGCTGTTTTTATCATTACAATAGGTTTTCCGAAATTCTCTGCATGCACCAGATTATTCATCTCGTTTAGATATTGTAAGAGCAAATTCAAAGTCACCTCTTCAGAGATCACTGTCAGCTAAGTGTGTATCTGGAACAGGACAGGTAAGCAAGAAACCATCATCTAAAGGAATTTGAGCTGCTGCCTTTGGAAGTGTTGAGTTCTAAAAATGTTTCCCCTCAGTCATCACATGTCATGTAACTTATTCTCCCCAGACCTATTTCCTCTTCTGTAAAATGACTGAAGATTCCACTAGGTGCAGCTCTGTTATTTAAGTATCTTTTATACTGTAATTTATCTGTAATAAAGCATAACACTTGAGAGCAGAAGTGAAAAAGAAGAATGCTAATGCAGATGTGTTATCTGCTATAATATGAAAACCACAGATATTGAAGTCAAACTTAGGTTTAAATCGGTATCAAGATTTAGTGGATCTATCTGATTAAATTATAAATATAAATTTAAATACTGAATTATACCAATAAAGGGCTTTTGCTGCATACAGAAATCATTTCATTTTTTTTTTTTTTTCCAGAAAGCCTGAGTTTCCCAGTACCTAGAGCAGGGTCTTTTTCTGTAAGATGTGGAGACTAAATGCCTTAGGCTTTGTGGACCATATGGTTTCTACCCAACAACTATAAATAACAACTATAAACACATAAAGCAGTGTGACTGTGTTCTAATAAAATGCTATTTACAAAAGCAGGAGGCTGGCTGGGCCACAACTTGCCAAACCCTGATCTAGAATGCTATGCCCTTTTCTTCATATCTAGCCTTCAGAATACAAAATTCAGCAAACTGTTTTCAAAATACAACTTTTAGGTATACAACTTTTAGGTAAATAAAAGTTCTATTTTGAAAACAGTTTCTCATTGCTATTTTTCTATTTGATTTTCATTTTATTCTCCTCTAAGCATTTGTTTTATACGTGTATCTCTCCCAACCCAATATTTTTATTATTCCAGCATTAAGTGCCTTGAACATAAATTCACTTTTATAGTACATATTAACATTTTGACTACAACTAATATTGTTACCTTAAATAACACTTGTATAGCACTTCAGAATGCATTATCCCTAGGTTCCTCAACCTCAGCACTACTGACTTTGGGACAAATAATTGGGCCCACCAGCGAGGAAGAAGGGGACGGAGTACTGTCCTGTATATGATAAAGATATTAAGCAGATATTAACATCCCCAGCCTCTACCCACAAGATGCCAGTAGCACACGTAAACATGCAGCCCCAATAGTGACAAACAGTGTCTCTAGACATTTCTAAATGTCCCCTGGGTTAGATATAATCACCCTCAGAGAAGTTTTAAGCAACGTACCCCCCATGCGGCAGTCAAGCAACTTAAAGCTGGTGAATTCAGATTCTCAACCCTCATTCCATTTAAATCACATTACTTTTATATCAGTATTTCTGTCCCACTCCCTAGCTGAAATATCCTTCTATTTTCGCCATCCATTTTATGATTCTCAAAGTTTTTGTGAGCCAAAATTTATTGTTAACATAATACACTGAGTTTATACTTTTTTCTTGAGATGGAGTCTCGCTCTGTCACCTGGGCTGGAGTGCAGTGGCACAATCTCAGCTCACTGCAACCTCTGCCTCCTGTGTTCTAGTGATTCTCCTGCCTCAGCCTCCCAGGTAGCTGGGACTACTACAGGCATGCGCCACCATGCCCAGCTAATTTTGTACTTTTTAATAGAGACGGGGTTTCACCATGTTGGTCAGACTGGTCTCAAACTTCTGACCTCAGGTGACCCACCCACCTCAGCCTACCAAAGTGCTGGGATTACAGGCGTGAGCCACTCCACCCAGCCTGAGTCAAAGGTAATGTTTTTGAAGTACTGATGGCTATCCAACTAGAATCAAATGGTTAATTATAGATTTTTATTCAAAAAAATATGAATGAAAAACTGACTTCTGAGCTTAAAATTCACAGGGAATTTTCACTACTAAAAGTTATGACATATGGACATTTTTCTGAAATGTTTGTTGTGTGCCCTTCTCTATAATAGCATAAAAAGATACCAAGCATGTAAAATTTTTTTAGTATCTTTATTTTTTAAAATGTGTTAACTTTTAACAGGTATCCACTTGTCGACTAAGAAAGGATCAACAAGCAGATGATGAGGATGAAGAGTTAGATGCTACAGAAGAAGAAAATTAAATGTCTTAACTATACATTTCTATTCTCATCATAAATGATGTGAAATTCACAATGACTAAATTGTAGAACTTTATACTCTTTGATATGTCAAGCCTCAAAATGAAGACCAACTAATGGAAACTTAGGCTGACCACAAATGAAGGCTTGAAAAAATATTACACACCAGTTATTTCAATATCCTACCTAGTGTTATGTGATTTTTGTGTTAAGTACCATTCTTTTTAAAAGATGGTATATTTCAAAGTATTTCATATTAATGCACTATATCTACTTGAAGTTCCAATAGTACATTACGACAGAAACCAAAAGATCTAACAATTCCACTTAGCTTCTTTTAGGTTAAGACTCCATGCTTTCATAACCCCAGAAAAGGGTCCTAAGTCATCATCATTCTGATTACATGTAATTATATTCCATGAAGCCTTAAGAAAAAAAGATTTTTTAATGCTTTCCCTAAAATTTTGTTTTATCGTTTGATAAGTAAATTTATTTTTCAAGAGTATAATCAAAGAGTAAAGATAATGTGACACTAAGATATCAGTGTTTTATGTATACACATAAAGCATAAATTTCAACTGTAAAAAAAAAAAAGTCACATTCAATCTGACTCTGGTTTTAAAACAAAACTGCCGTCATACTTATACATGATACTGCAACTTTTGGAAGGCTAGTAATTTGGTGAAATGTTGCCTCATCATAGAATACCATAAACCATTAAAAATTCCATAAAATTGGCCAGGCACGGTGGCTCACACCTGTAATCCCAGCACTTTGGGAGGCCGAGGCCGGCAGATCACAAGGTTAGTAGTTTGAGACCAGCCTGGCCAACATAGTGAAACCCCATCTCTACTAAAAATACAGAAATTAGCTGGGCGTGGTGCCACATGCCTGTAGTCCCAGCTACTTGGGAGGCTAAGGCAGGAGAATCACTTGAACCCAGGAGGCAGAGGTTGCAGTGAGCCAAGATCACACCACTGCACTCCAGCCTGGTGACAGCAAGACTGTCTCAAAAAAAAAAAAAATTTCTGTAAGAATTCTACCAAGCTACCATATAGTTAATAAAAGGGTATACAGTCACTTTTATTTCTGAAAAATACAAAACAATTGGAGCCTTTCAGTGTATCTGGTGCTTCTGTCTCTTTTGGTAAGTAATTATACTTTTATTTCATGGATACCAGGCAGGCATATAAAGTTAAAGAATTTATAAAATCGTTTGGGATAATTCAAAAATGCAATTATTCATAACAGAAAAATAAAGACTTTCTAGAAAGTTTTTGACTTTGTCATTCATGGCTCTGTTCTTAACAAAGCACTCTCTCCTGAGAACAGTCCTAAGTGACAAAGTTACTTCAGTACTTTTTTGTAAAATATTTAAAACATTTTAAAACCCTAAATAGATATTCTTAAGAAATGCAAGGTATCATTGGATATTTACTACTTCCTCACTCAGTATTTAAATTTGGTGGTGTAATCTGGGGGAAAACAACAGTTACTGTATTTATCTTGCTGCTTACTAAATGTGAAGAGTTCTCGAGCATTATTTGCCTTACTGGTAAAGTTAAAACTGCATAAAACAATAATTCTGGAATAAAACATACATTCTGCCTACCTCAAAGAAATAATCTAAGAACAAAAGGAATACTATCCCTGAAAATACTTTCATTAATGTAAAATTTTCATTAATTAGACCATTAAATATTTTACTATCTGCCAACCTAGGTCTGGTCTCATTTTTAAAGGGCCAGATAGTAAATATTTTTACTTTGGGGGTTGAGGCAAATTCAGGACTATTATAAGGGTACTTATGTAACCATTTAAGACTTAAATACACTTAAAAATATAAAAAAAAAACATTCCTAGCTTCCCACTGCCACAATAGGCAACCAATCCAACCAACCCAGCCTGTAAGTCTCCTCATCTATTATCTCCAAACTAGGAATACAAATTGAGTATCCTTTATCTGAAGTGCTTGGGACCAGAAATATTTAAGACTTTGGATTTCTTCAGATTTTGGAGTATTTGCATTATACCAGTTCAACATTCCTAACCCAAAAATCTGAAATCTCAAATGCAGCAATGAGCATTTTTTGAGCATCATGTTGACACTGAAAAAGTTTGCAATTTTGGGACCATTTGAAATTTCAGATTTCCAGACTAGAAATATTTGCCCTGTTTTACTAGGATCATCAGATCCTATTAACTAAATAATAGTTAATCCATAATTATACATCATATAGTATCTAATACAGCTCAATAAACAGCTTATATTTACTGCAAAAACAGGCAGCAAGGTCACTACTTAACAGGCGATAACATGGCTCAAGAACCACAGCTCTGAACAGTGTTCTCAGTAAATGGATAGAAAAGCACTCCTAATATTTTTACCTACCTTGGTTGTGGGATTGACTTTCTAGACACGATATACATTTTTTGAGATAATTTCTAGACAAAAATGTATAGCTTTAAGACAAATGCCACTGGGTATCAGACTAGAGAATATGCCTCCAGTGTAGCTGGTATACCTTCAGGACAGGAGAGGAAAAACTGGCTATGAAATGATAATTACTGAAGCTGAGTGATATGTACATGGAAATTTATTTTTAATGTTTGAAATTGATGAGGTGCTGGGAAGCTGGCTCTCTGAGGAGACAACGGGAGGGGAATGCCTTGATTTGCTGCATTTATCAATTTCTATGGTGTAAATACTCCTGCCATGGTCAATTTGTTATTGACATACCACTAAAGGCAGAATTGGGGAGAGATGTGCAAAGATGGCTCCCAACTAGAATATACTACTTTCTGTAATTATCTTTTTATAATGAAGTTTAAAAATACTAAACCCTGATATATTAAGGAGTAAAAGGAAATATTCGCATCAATTAATTTAAAAGTCAAAATATAAGGCTGGGCACAATGGCTCACACCTGCAAACCCAAAACATTCTGGGAGACCAAGGAGGGAGGACTGCTTGAGGCCAGAAATTCCAGAACAGCCTGGGCAACACAGTGAGACCCTGTCTCTCTAAAAAATTTTAAAAATTAGCCAGACAAGGTGGCACACACCTGTAGTCCCAGCTTTCAGGAGGCTGAAGCAGAAAGACAGCGTGAGCCCAGGAGTTGGAGGCTGCAGTGAACCATTATCAGACCACTGCACTCCAGCCTGGCCAACAGAACGAGACTCTGGCTCTTAAAATAATAAAATGAAACCACAAAGCTTATGTTTACTATAGCCAGGCTCTTATCTGCCACCCCAGCTCAGTTTGAAAAGCAATTCCACAGTAAGTAATCTCTCACATAAAGCTTCTTAGCTTTATTCCTTTGTATTTGATAAGTAACTTTCCAAATATTCAAGATGGCTGACCAAATGAACCATCTATACAATCTTTGCTCAATTAAAAATATTTCTTTCTTCATTGTCCTTGGTTTCGATATTCCAAACAATTTAACATTACCCTAGCTACTTACAAGCTTATAAAGAATCATACTGAGGTGCTTTTTCGTATCAAATTTACCTGTTTATTCATTCTATAGTGAGCAGATTTTTATTCACTATTTGAAACAAAGACAAATTTAATCAGATTTTTCTTATATTTCCTTAAATCACTGAAAAGTAACACCAAAAGTACATATAGGTACTAACTGATTAAGTACTGACAGTGTTCTACCTATGCAATATCCTTAAATTACCATATGTAAATTCAACTGTATTCTTATTTACTCAAAGTGTTAAATCTGGATTACAGAACTGAGGAAAATTATGTTTTACGTAAATTATAAAAGGCCAACCAAAGTCAATCATGTTAAATAAAATGAACAATTCTGAAACAGAAGCCAGTAATATACAATGTGAGTATCCCAAGAGAAACCCTGAATATAAAGAAACTTTTAAAGTCACTTTTTTTTTTAATTAACAATGTTTGAGCATGCTGGTTTTACCTTTTTTAATGCTAATTTTAAACCAATAATTGAAATAAAGTATCACTTATCTTTGCAAGTATCTTTAGCATGGTCTTCCTAATTTAAAATACCATTTAAAGTGAGGCAGCAAAAGTAAGCATGAACTGGAGTCAGTGGTCTGGGTTGAAATTGGCCCCATGATTTAATATCTGTGACTTCAAGCAAGTTGCTTAACCTCCCACTTCATTATCTCATTTGTGAAATAGAGGTAAATAATTAACCCTGTACTCATAGGGAATACTGAGATTATGCATATAAAGTGCTCACAGTGCCTAGCACATAGTAAGTGCCTAATGTTAGCCATAAATATTATTATGGGTATAGAAAATCAAATTCCCTATCTGAGAAATGTATGCACTAAATGCTGAATATCAAAGAAGTCAAAATTCAACCACACAAGTCTTAGTTATGGAGTCTTTGCATGGATACAAAGTTTTGAAGCTAAAAAATGAGAACCTAGTATTACATGCAAGTTATGTGACTCATTAGTAGATTCTTCCTAGAAAAACAAAGTATACCATTTGTCAGATTCTTCCCAGCATAAGCCTGAGTCCCCCTGCACCTACAAATTAGATTCTTATTTTACTGTCTTTTGAGTATGTTGTATTATTCTTATTTTGTTAAGATGTCGAAAAAACCATGGAATTATACACAGCACTATACATTATTATTATAGAATGTCTGGTCCCTCCCATCATAAATATGGTTTAATAAAGCTATTGAAAAACTTCACAATATCAAGCTGCAATTCTTTTTTCTTTTTATACAAATACAAGTTAATTAGTTGCTCTATTAAGTTGCAATTTTATTTTGATAAAACTTTGTAAAGTTTTGAACATGGAAACCCTAAGTATTACCTAAGCTTTTTACATAAGTAAATTTCAAGCTGACTGTCCATTTTGAACTATTTTTAATTAACAGGACACTTAAAAACAGTAATATCCCAGATAAGGAAGAAGGCATTAATTCTGCAAGCAGGTAGCAATGAAAATGCCAAACCTGAACAATCAGTCACTATTTCCTTACATAGTTTGAGTAAAAGATGTAGACTACAGAATGAAAAAAAAAAAGTGAAATGTATCTTCCCCAAATACAACTCTACTTCAATGAGTCTTGAAGCTTACCCATGACATCAACAAAAATGAATGAACTCAGGGAATTCTTTCTCCCCATCAAAGAAAAGAACAGCATGTATAATTTTAAATTAGAAAAAAAATGAATAGGAATTTGCAAGCAAAAGAAAACCAGATTCACATTCTACTATTTACATTTGTTCTATTCACAGGTCAAAATTAAAACATTTCATTAGATTAAAAAAAAAAAAACACCTTTTAAAAACAAATATATTTTACTCCATCAATACTGCAAGGAAGATAACTGAATTTAGAAATGCTCTCTACAGCAAAGTTAACTTAACTTTTCGGGGCCCAACTGGCCTATCATTTAGATCTTTAATAGCAGCCATAGCTTCATTATAGTTTATCATAGCAACAATGGCTTCCCCTGTAGGTAAGCCTTGCTCATTATACTGTATTGAAACTGAATCAGGTATGATTCTGTAACCATGGAAAAAGTCTAAAATTTCATTAACATTAGCTTTAAATGGAAGATTCATTATCTTAATAGGAGTTACTCTACCTGAACCACAATTTATCTTTGGATCAGGAATAAATCTCCCCTCAGCAAAACTTCCCATGTTATGCTTTCCAAAATCAAACTTGCCACCTTCTGGGCGACCAAAATTCACAAAAGGGCGGTGACTTCTGAAATCATCAGGTAGGCTCCTAAAATCCTCACCAGGAGGTCTAAAATTGTCAGGAAGTCTAGGGTCCTCCTCCAGAGCTTCCCTAAGGTCTTCCTCTGGGAGCTGCCTGAAGTCCTCATCAGAAGGGCATCTAAAATCTTCCTCCTGGGGGCTCCTGAAGTCCTCATCAGGTGGGTGCCTAAAGTCTTCATCAGGAGGGCTCCTGAAGTCTTCATCTGGTGGGTGCCTGAAATCATCTTCTCGAGAGCGCCTGAAATGCTCCTGAGGCGGACGCCTGAAATGCTCCTGGGGCGGTCTCCGGAAGTGCTCCGGGGGTGGCCGCCTGAAATGCTCCGGGGGTGGCCGCCTGAAATGCTCTGGGGGTGGCCGCCTGAAATGCTCCTGAGGTGGCCTCCGGAAATGCTCTGGGGGTGGCCGCCGGAAATGCTCCTGAGGTGGCCGCCGGAAATGCTCCTGGGGTGACTGCCTGAAGTCCTCCTCAGGGGAGTGCCTGAAATCCTCCTCTGGGGGCCGCCTGAAGTCATCCTCGGGTGGTCGCCTCCATTCTCCCTGAAGAGGCCGCCTAAAGTCCTCCTCTGGGGGCCGTCTCCAGTCCTCCTCAGGTGGCCGCCTGAAATCTTCCTCTGGGAGCCGCCTGAAGTCCTCCTCAGGAGGTTGCCTGAAGTCCTCCTCAGGAAGCTGCCTGAAGTCCTCCGTGGGAGACCGCCTGAAATCTTCCTCCAGTGGCCGCCTCCAATCCTCCTCAAGGGGCCTCCTCCAGTCCTCCTCCCTAGGGTGCCTGAAGTCATCCTCCGGAGGGCGCCTGAAATCTTCCTCCCAAGGGCGCCTGAAGTCCTCCTCAGAAGGCCGCCTGAAGTCCTCTTCCCGAGGTCGCCTGAAGTCCTCTGGGGAGCGCCTGAAGTCCTCCGGGGGAAACCTGAAATCCTCTGACGAGTGTCGGAAGTCTTCTGGAGGGTGCCTGTCAGGCTGCCGGAAATCCCTCTGGGGATGCTTGAAATTATCCAGTTGCCTCAGGTCCTCTAGCTGATGTCTAAAGCTTTCAAAAGGACCAACTGAGTATATTGGTGGGTCTTTTGAGTCAAATAAATGGGAATGATCACCTCGCTCACGTGACTGTGAGCGCGCTTGCATCTTCTCATTGGACATCAAGGAAAAATTTACACCAAACTCCTGCATTTGTGCCTCAGATATAAGTCTTAATAATACCTCCGTCCCTAGGAATCTTCGTCGGTTTAAACGTTCAGCTTTCATGGCCTGTTCTTCTGTTTTAAATTTCACTAATGCTTCTCCCAGACCAACACCTTTGTCATCATAAAGCAAGTAAATGTCATCCTCAGCAAGAAGAAAGTCTGCAAAGAACTTCTGCACTTCAACTTTTGTAACATCAAATGGAAAATTTCTTATATAGATGCACAGCTTCTGGCCAGAGTTACCTTCTTGAGAGTATTTCTGTGAAACATGTCCAGGCCTATCTCTCTCTAGTGACCCTGATCTCTTCTTTTCATAACGTGCAATGAACTTCAGCATTTGTTTTCTAGAAATTGGATCAATATGAACTGGACGATACTGTAAAACAGTCTTATGTAAACTCAGAGCAGTATTGTAGTCTTTCAGAGTCTTGAACCTCACAAAGGCATATCTTGTTCTATTTTCATCTTTATATAAAAATCTAATCTGTTCATCAGTCAGATCAGTACCTCTAAAGAAATTTCTTAAATCTCTTTCGTCAATACTGAGGGACAGATTTTTTAAGTGAACATAAAATCCAAGAGGGGAACGAGAACGTGTCCTTCTGGGAGATTTTGAATGAGACAGTTTTCGAAAATGTCTATCATTAATTCCTCTTGGTGGAGAATGTTCTTCAGATCTCCTAAGAATGTCACCCTCCTTAACTGCATTACCACCAAACTCAATCCACTGTTGTTCTGATCCTTGCATTACTTCTATAAATCTTGAACCCATAAAACTTCTATGACATTTAAGACCTCCTGAAGCATCAACACATGAAGCAAATTTTACTACGGCATCACCATTATTTCGGCCATCATGATGTTTTAAGAAAATTACTCCATCCACACACAAACCAGAGAAAAAGACACGTACATCATCTTCATTTACTAGGTAAGGCAAACCTCGTAGAAACAAGTAAGGATTCTCGGCCTTCAATGGCCTTGTCTTTCTTGGCCTTAAATTACCATGTCCTGTACCATTAGTATGAAACCCAGCATCTTGATTAACTGAAGAGCCATATCCAGAATTACTTGCTTCTTCCTTAACAGACTCAATAAAATTAGATAGGCCAACCCCTGATGCCCCAGATCGTGGGCGCCCTCTTCCTACACGATCAGTTCTTTTCATGTCTATAGTCTTCTGCATTTCTGCCTTGCTACTAAGAAAGAGCTCTACAGATGAATCCTTGATAAACCCTCCTGAACGACTTATGGCACGTCTTGCATCTTCATCTGTTGCAAAAATAATAAAAGCCTCCCCAATTTCCCCTCCAATTATATGCACTCCTCCATCAGGAATAGTCAATCCCGTGAAGAAGTGACGAATATCCACAGGCCCCGCAATAAAAGGAAGCCCCAGTAAACGGATGACTACAGCCATGCTGAGCTCAAACCACAGCAATAATGACCTGCAGACAAAAAGGTACACATAATAGCAAGTCTTATTTTTGAAGTACCTTAGCCCAAACTAAGCTTAATAATTACCTGGTTCCTGCTTCCTTCAACATTTATAAATGAAAACAAGATACAAGTTCACAAAAATACTGATCATATCTAATTATTAAAGAAAACAAGGAATAAACTTTCTTCTGTCTAAAAATACAAATAGACCAACTACCTTGAAGAAATATTTCGTATCACCTATTCTATACAATAGGATCAAAAATATAAAAATCTTCCTTTGTAAATCTGCCAAATGCTGCTTCACAAGAAGACCAAACTACTTTCAGACTCATTTAGAATCTTATCTTCTACTGAAACATGAGAGAGCTTTGTAGATTAAAGCATTTTATCAACTGCAATGAATTTTGCATATTTAGAAAAGTCATCTATGGTTAGTATGTAATTTTTGCTCATAATAAATTGCCTACTACTGGACAAACACAGAGAACAAAAGCCAGGGCCAGCATGATGGCTCATGCCTGTAATCCCAAGCTTTGGAAGACCAAGACAAGAGGATCGCTTGAGGCCAGGAGTTCAAGACCAGCCTTGGCAAGAGAGCGAGAGCTTGTCTCTAAAAAGAATAAATTAGCTAGGCGTGGTGGCATGCACCTGTAGTCCGTCCCAGCTACTCAGAAGGCTGAGGCAGGAAGACTGCTTGAGCCCAGGAGTTTGAAATTTGGGGATACAATGGGCTGCAACTGTGCTACCACTGCATTCCAGCCTGCGTGACAGAGTAACACCCTGTCTTTTAAAAAAAAAAAAAAAAAAAAAAAAGAACAGAAGCCATAGGTACCTAGATATACTATTCTACTTCACATGTTTTGTCAAGCCTCTGTAAAAAGCCTTAAACTCTGGATATCTTACCTTTTTTAAAATTTCTTGGAGACCTGTTAATTCTGTAAAAGCAACTTAACTGTGGAAAGAAAATGAAATATAATTAATCCTTGAACCCTGTAATTTATCTTAAACAACGCCAGATTAGGATATCCATTTCAGAATTACCTATCAAAGTGAAGCAATATAAGGAACCACAATTACGGGTGTTAGAAAATGGTCTTTTGTTCCAAGGGGAAATTAATCATCCTTCTGCAAAAAGGAGATACAATATCCAAATAGACATATAAAAATTATTAAAAAATTTAAAACTTGCCAAAAATTGAACAACTGCTCCTTGATTGGAAGTAGCATGAAGAAAGGAGTGACAGAAATGTTATATATTTTGAATGCAGTAGTAGTTACATGGGTGTATAAATTTATCAAGGTTTACTGCATTGTATCATTAGGGTCTATATATTTTGCTGTAGACAAGTTTTACATCTACTTCAAAAAACTGTTCTTTCTACAAGTAAAATCTCAAGAGTACGAAAAGTTCAAAAAAGAAAAAAGACTTTCAATCATTTTGCCACATGAAAATCCAAAAATCTAGTTCATATTTATACACAACTATCATGCTGTTCTCCTCCCTTTCAAAACATAAGACCCAAATCAAATTAAATCAACCATTCAAAATTATACAATAAATGAATAAAACAGCAAAGCCTGAAATCCAAAAATCAATTTTTAAAAGAATAAGTCCAAACCTATGGCTACTGTTTGGATGCAATTTAAAGGTCTATATAAACAACTCACATTTCCAAGCATAGAACCAAATTTCACGATGCCAGTAGAATTAAGGCAAATACTACAATATCCCTAAAGTCAAAAATCTCATATCACTCCTTACTGCAAAAATAGTAACTGTTAAAATTCATCTCAAGCCAAACAGAAAATGCTAATAATAATGCTAATATTAATAATGGCAAGAGCAGATTTCCATTTCAAACAACTATTCCACATTCTACTAAGGAAACCCAAATGACAATGTAGAAAAGTAAAAGTAAAAATGAATTTAGAATAATGGGATTACCAGTTCACTGAAAAATCTCAATGTATTTTTTTTCAAGAAATTTGCATTTAATACTTTCAGGAATACCCAACCTATTTCATGAAGACTTGCCAAACTAATCATTGTAAGTTACACTTTTGGGGAGGGAGGAGACAGGGTCTCACTCTGCCACCTAGGCTGGAGTGCAGTGGCACGATCTTGGCTCACTGCAACCTCAACTCACCCAGGCTCAGGCAATCCTCCAACCTCAGCCTCCCAACTAGCTGGGACTACAGGTGCACACCACCACACCCAGCTAATTTTTGTATTTTTTGTAAAGCCAGGGTTTCACCATGTTGCCCAGGCTGGTAGGGAACTCCTGGGCTCAAGCAATCAGCCTGCCTCAGCCTCTCACAGTACGAAGACTTATACAGCTATAAGCCACTGCACCTGGCATAATTTACATGTTTTTAATGTACAAATAAATGTGGCTTTAATCCAGTACTTACACTTAAGTATCACTGTTCCCCAAAGTGGGGGTCCGAAGACATATGCACTGAGGTCTATTTTCCTTTAAAAAGGGTCCATAGATTAACCAGAAGCTAAACTAGCAAAGACATCAAATTACTTCACACATTCTACATCTGAAAAATATTAATGAAGTTTGCTATTAAAGCATTTGCACATTAACAAAAAATGAAAAAAGCCTATTTTCTTCAACAAACCAATATCCATACCAAGACTTCAACAAAAACTATAAATGGTTTCTGGAATACTTATCCACATTAAAGTCCCAAGACTCCCTCTTATGCAAATTGGCTTAGCTACTCTTTTACTTCTAACATATTTCAGAAAGCACCATAAGATATACATACTTTTGTCTCTCCTAAGCTTTCTTAAAAATTTTAAAGGGATTTACCCTGGGAACATAAATTCATCTACAAGAGAAATTAGAGACGTTTCAAGGAATAATTATATCTCAAATTCAAAAAAATCTCTAGTAATTAATCCTACCTAACTTAAAAACTATCTTTTTAACTACATAGTTTCATGAGCACAAATCTCATGAATTCCAATTCACGCAGACTCTTAAAAAACTTTATTCTCATTTGCCACAGTTAAAATACAACTAATGCTTAAACTTCTCTGCCCTTAAGACAGTAGGGTAATGTACCAATTATGCCTCTGCAATAATACACCTTGGAGACCAACTAAAAGAGACCAGCTCTCAAAACGGGCACTTCTGTTTCCAATATGCTATTTCCTTAAGCAAATTCTCCAGAAATTCTACTCCTAACACACTAAATTACACAAAAGCAAAACAGAAAAATTACCCTGAAGTACTCTGCAATTAAAATTTTCCTAGTTATGAATGCAAAAAGTATTTTTGTGCCTTATTTGAAGACATTAATCTGTTAAATTTGTTAAAATTCTGTATTTGAAGACATTAATCTCTTAAAATTTCTACAAAAAGAAAGTGGGTCCCTAAAAGGTCATTTGAGTCAGTGAAATTAAAAGCGCATTTTAAATAACTTTGCTTTTTTATCAAACGATTCATCCCACTTAATCACCATCATAACTAAACAATATGTAATGCGCATCTTCTAAACAGGATTTAAGGAGATACGGACAGGGAAACAGGGGAGGGAGGCTGAATTTGAATAGGTAATATCTCAGATCCATTTGATTTTTAACTAACGAAGAAAAATTCATTTTCCAGATACAGTAAGGGAAAGAATTTTTTTTAACTCTGTGACTACTTCGTAAAGCCAAAAGTCATGATGCAGCACATTCAAATTTTAAACGTGAGTTTCCCCTGCAGAAAATAATCTACACCAACCCATAATTATTCATGATGATCCACCTTTTATAATGCAGATGTTTAAAATAAAAACCAAAAGTATGACCAATTAGAGCCATAGTCCCTAAGAAGAATTGTAAATGAAGACGAATCCACAGGGCACAGGATTTCTCCCAACATCCATCATCCTCAAACGGGAATCATCCGAAGGCATCGATTCTACAGCCAAAAGCCTTTGTCCACAATTCCCACGGGTCAGAGCTTCCTTCTTTTGCGCCAGGCCAAAGTTGCTACGTGGGATCCGATGTTGTCGCCAGACTTTCAGCCAAAATCAGCCTTCAAATTAACCTGGACCGCCCAACCTCTGTGCCTTTCCGTTATGCCGTCTCAAGGGCAAACATTGCACCCTAACTCGCCAGAGGGTGAACTGCCCCCCAAATCTAACTGAAAACACTTGCCCTTCTCAAGCCTAACGAGCCGGGCCTGCAGCGCTTTTCTGCCACCACTGACTACGATGACATAGCAATGAAAAAAAAAAAATACCTATGAAATCCTTCGAGATCTTCACTCTCAAGATCCCTGGGAAGCGCACATACACCACCACATGGAAGCTGACGGGAAAGGGAGAGTCGGTGTTTTAGCAAGAAAAGAGGGTGCCCTGACTGCAAGAGCTACGCTAGATCCAGGGGCGGCCGCCGGCCCCGCCTTTCCCCGTTCTTCCGGCTTGGTCGCCCAGCCTTCCCCACCCCCGGCGCCCAGAGGGGAACTGCTTCGCACTTGGCAAACACACACCACTGCTGCCGAGTCGGACACACAAGGCCGGAGGCTGAGGGCACTCCTCGTCGCAGCAGCCTCCCCAGAACAGGTAGAGCCCTCAGTGAGCCTAGAAGAAGATGGCGCCCACAGCCCCTCCGCTCCGGACAAACGGACGCACCGTTTGTCTGCCCATGCGCTCTCCAAGCGTACCCTACTAACACGCTTGCGCACGCGCGCTGCCGCTCACACGCTTCCCTTGCGAGAGGAGGGGAGGCGGAGCCGCGGGTTGGCTGAGCTTCTGCGCATGCCCAGATTCTGCCCAGCACAGGGACCTCGACTTGGAACGTGAGAAATTCCGAGACATAGTCAGGGCTCAGCTGGTAGGTGTACTGAGAATCTTCTGTAGACAACTGTCGAAGTGCAGTGGACAAACTTTCAGGATTTCTAGAAGTTAAGAAAAGAGATGCAAAAGCAGAGAAAAGACGGTTTGTCTTTTCAGTGTTGCATTACTATTTGGCGTAAAGCATCTTCTAAAAAAGCTCCTGTGGCTGGACGTGGTGGCTCGCGTCTGTAATCTCAGCACTTTGGGAAGCCGAGGCGGGAGGATCACTTGAGGTCATTAGTTCAAGAGCAGCCTGGCCAACACGGCGAAACCTCTGTCTCTACTAAAAATACCAAAAAAATTAGCCAGGCATGGTGGCGGGCGCCTGTAATCCCAGCTACTCAGGAGGCTGAGTCAGGAGAATCACTTGAACCCGAGAGATGAAGGCTGCAGTGAGCCCAGATCGCGCCACTGCACTCCAGCCTGGTCAAAAGAGTGAGACCCTGTCTCAAAAAATAAAAATAAAAAAGGTCGTGTAAACCCTTGATGACCACAGAAATGGCAATTTTACTGCCGATGTTCGCCAAGTACAATCCCAACACCTGGGGGCTTAATAAATGCATGCTTAGTCAATTTTATAGATATTAATAACCTTGTGAAATGTCTTTATAAATTTGTTCCTATCATCTGGATTTTGAAACGAGAACAGATGAGCCAATACTGAAATTTCAGTAATGGAAAAGCAATATTACAGGCATATTCTGTGATCCCTGCTACATAAAAGCTGGTGAACAACCTCTTGTTTGGTTTCACCATTTGCAAATAGCAAAGTTGCCCACCACGTTGTATACCTACATGGTGCATTTGTGGATAGATTCAAAGCTCATTAAGCAGAAAGTATATTTAAAACGTATTGTTACAGACGAGAGAAAAAGCGAGTTGTGAATCCCTTTTTCACTGCAAAACACTCATTCTTTAATGATATGTTTATAAGAAAGAACAGGTATTTGATAAGTAAATAAAAAGATGATTACCACAGTGAGAGCCATCTTTACTCACACAAATTATCCGCTCTGTGCCTCAGTTTCTTCATCTGTAAAATGGGGATACTACTAGTACCTACCTCTTAGGGTTGTGGGAAACGTTCAATAAATATGTATGTCTCAGATATAGGTAAATAAGTGAGACTATTGTAAGTATTTGTGACTTGTTTGAGATGTCAAGGTGATCTATAGCGAAGCAGAGGATGTCATTCTGAGGAGTTAGGCTCTCTGACTAGATATCATTTACCTTGATAATCCATAGTTTGGTCCTGGCCTTGCAATCTCAGGAAAATTACCTTAAAAGTTAACATTGGCTGGGTACAGTGACTCATACCCATAATCCCAGCACTTTGGGAGGCCAAAGCGGGCAAATCACCCAAGGTCAGGAGTTTGAGACCAGCCTGGCAAACATGGTGAAACATGGTGAAACTCCTGTCTCTACAAAAATTGCAAAAATTAGCTGGGTGTGGTGGCAGGCACCTGTAATCCTGGCT
The DNA here is from genome assembly GCA_963573385.1 of Cacajao melanocephalus. Classification (NCBI taxonomy): domain Eukaryota; kingdom Metazoa; phylum Chordata; class Mammalia; order Primates; family Pitheciidae; genus Cacajao; species Cacajao melanocephalus. The sequence continues at coordinate 53,892 of CAUYLG010044953.1, read as the reverse complement.
ACTCAGGAGGCCGAGGCAGGAGAATCGCTTGAACCTGGGAGGCGGAGGTTGCTGTGAGCCAAGACCATGCCACTCCACTCCAGCCTGGGCAACAACAGCAAAACTCTGTCTCAAAAAAAAAAGTTAACATTTATTGAGTTTGTTATGTGCCAGGACTTATGCATTATCTCAATTTATTCTTACAACTACTTTTGGAGGCAGGTACTATTATTGTTCCTATTTTACTGATAAGGGAAACTGAGGCATAGGGGATTACACAGCTCGCACAGGGTGACACAGTACAAAATAAAGCCAGGCAAAATTGAGCCCTACTGGTCTGCCTGCAGAAGCCATTACTCTGTATTGCACAGAGAGAGGATTCTGTCCTCAGAGGCAGACTCCCTTTAAACAAGTATACAGAAGCGGTACTCTAAGAAATAAAACATGAGTTACCTAATCTCAGAAGGTGACTCTCAGTTAAGGGTCCCTGGAGACATTCTCACTCATCTTAACAAAAATAACAGCCATCATTTAATGAATACTTACTATAGGACTCACCTGGCCAAGCATGCTCAGATCAGACTCTGTCCTCTGAACAAGCTCTGACAGGCGTTGCCAGCCTCCCATGGCCTCCTTCATTGTTCTGGGCTGACCATCCTCCTTCTATTCACATAGACTTTCTCCAGCTAGGACACTATATTGAATGTCTGTCCTTTTGGGGTTTTTTTGAGACAGAGTCTCACTCTGTCACCCAGGCTAGAGTACAATGGTACAATCCTGGCTCATTGCAATGTCTGCCTCCCAGGTTCAAAAGATTCTCGTGCCTCAGCCTCCTAAGTAGCTGGGATTACAGGTGTGTGTGCCACCATGCCTGGCTAATTTTTTTTTTTTTTTTTTTTTTTAGTAGAGATGAGTTTTCACCATGTTGCCCAGGCTGGTCTTGAACTCCTGGCCTCAAGTGATCCGCCTGCCTCAGTCTCCCAAAGTGCTGGCATTATAGGCATGAGCCACTGCACCTATCCTAAGTGTCTTTTCTAGTCTGCCCCTTGCTTTTCTGATGATCATACCGTTATAATCAGAACAAGAAAATTCTGATCAATGAAATTTGAGCATAATCAGATGATATTCTGGTTGTTGAACAGTTTCTTGTGCCTTTGGTGTGTCAGCATGAAAACTTAATCATTTTGGGGAATCGAGAGAAAATGAAGTTTCTCAAGTGGAAAAACAAGACTAGATCCTAAGCATGGTGACCACACTGAGCTGTGGCCATTCTGTGACTCTGCTTGGATAAATAGCCTTCCGGGTATTTTACCATACTGTACCACCACCCACCCTTCGTGGACAATTCTGGTCTCAGAGTGTTTTCAGTTGCCCTTCTTAGGTCTTCAGCATCCACAGGAAGAGCCTTTTATCACTTGATCTCAGAGTTCCTTGATCTCCTCAAATCCTGGAACCTTTATCTTCTCAAGTCATTCCTTGATTTCTACTCTGAGAGCCTCCACACTTTGACTTCCAGTCAATTTATAGCCCAGGGTCCTGGGTTTTGGGTGTGCACTATGAAAAGGTACCCACTTGTAACTGTTGCACCCTGCATTCTTGTTTCAAAAAAGTGCTAGGAAGAAGCTCAGCCCCAGAAAAACAAAGACCAAAACCATTTGGATCCAGAGATGCCTGAGTTGAAGATGAACTTTGGCAAACTCCCCTTATTACCCTGCTAAAATCCCCACCCAGGGAAGAGCTTATTCACCATTTGCTACACATGCAATGTATGTAGAAGCATGATAGGCAATTGTGTCTTCACTGTCTTTACTCCTCCTGTACATACAATAACGGAGCTAACCAGCCCAATAAAAGCACTGTTTTCACTGTTGCTTGGAGAAGCACTGCTTTGGGAACTATTCCTAATGTCCTTCCTTGTTGCAAGTAATGAAATCCCCTTGTTAAATCCTCTTTGGTTGTAGTCATTGGACTGTCACCTTCCAAGCTAACAAACCCACCCGTTGTGTAGGTAACAAATCTAACTAGCATTTATCAAGCATCATAGACTATGAGTTAAGAGCCTTGCTAAGTCCTCTGTACCATAATTCCATAAAAAAAGAAAAAGAAGAAGAACCTTGCTAAGGCTCCTGAAAGACAAAGATAAAAGAGGTATTATCCTCTTTCCTCAAAAAGCTCACATTCTAGGAGAGGAGAAAGCACACACATTCCACTAGTCGTTACACATAGGAAGATGTGTGTGTAATGGGATTAAGAGAGTGGGTTCTCAGAGCAGGCAGACCCAAGTGTGAATACAGCTCTACTACTCCATGACTGTGAATGAATTCCTTATATTTTTTCATTGAAAGAGCAAAGATAATAGTACCCACTGTACAGGACAGTCATGAAAAATGAATGAAATAATTAACACTCAGCACAATCCCCAGCAAACAGTAAACTCCAGTATAACTTAGAAATCAAGAAGGCTGGCTCAGAAATCAGAATATCATAGTTCTAAGCCTAATTCTGCTACTTGCCAGCTATATCACTTTAGTTGCTGAATCTCTCTGTGCCTCAATTTCTTCATCTATCAAATGAAGATGACAACAGTAGGGTTGTTGCGTAGATAAAATTAGCGTGCGCGCGCGTGCGCACACACACACACACACACACACATAAACATTAAGCAAGACACATAGTAAAGCACCAAGAAAGCCACATAGCATGTTTCTCTGATGTCCCTTATGCTCTTTGCCAACTTGTCCCCTGCAGTGGTCCTCAGAGATGCAACTACAACATCCTAGGGATTATTGGAGCACAGTTTGACACTGCTGATCAAATAACAGAGTTTGGTCTGGTCAGTTGTATGTGACTAAAGCTAGATTTAAGAGAACAGAATCAACAAATGATTTGTGGTAGATAGAACTGAATAGGACCTTTAGATTCCATCTTGGATATTTTTTGCCTGAATTAAATGGGAGTCTTGTCTCTGGGGTGGAAAATGGGATCTTGACTGATGCTCTAGCAATGTTATAGGTTCAGAAAGGAGGCATATAGAAAGGATACTGGATAAAATCTCTTGGTTTCCTGCTGGAGCTTTCAATCACAAATCTCAAGAGAATCCATTTACTGAATGAGGCAAGACCTCATGTAAAACAGGATGTCCTTTTGCTTAGGCTTCCTTTCCCCCGATACCATCCAATCCCAGGTATATAAAACAGAAGGAAGAAGCAAGAGGAAGACCTAAGGATCTAAAGACAAACTAAAAGAGAGAGAATTTAAGGAGAAAACCAAAAAGGATAAGCTCAGTTGTTACCACCAATAGGTTCTTGGGCTCTCAATGCAATAGAAATTGACATGAGGCCAAAAAGGTTTTCCCAACAAGGCTTCACTGGAGCTTATGCCAAGGCATGAGGGTGACAGCTGATGCCAAGGCATAAGAGGGAGAGAATTCCCTGACTGACTCTCCAAAGAAATTAGTCAGTTGGGCTTTTTATTAAGCAAAGCATGGGAATTGTCATCAGGGATAGGGTATGCAGGCTGGGCGGAGCAAAGCATGTGACGGATAGGGTATGCAGGTCAGCGTTTTTGGTTGCAATGCTTATCTTGAGTAATGGGCCACCTGGTGGATTGGCCTGAAGCAACAAGGCTATAAATCATTTGTTTAGTATTCCTTTCCAAGGTGGGCGCTCCACAACTTTGCTTATCTCCTAAGGCCAGTTCCTGGAATTCTTTTTTTTTTTTTTTTTAATTAAGATGGGGTTTCACCGTGTTGGTCAGGCTCGTCTTGAACTCCCGACCTCAGGTGATGCACCCGCCTTGGCCTCCAAAGTGCTTGGATTACAGGCGTGAGCCACCATGCCCGGCCACCTGGAATTCTTTAAGTAAAAGGACTATTAGGCTGGGCGCTGTGGCTCAAGCCTGTAATCCTAGCACTTTGGGAGGCTAAGGTGGGTGGATCACCTGAGGTCAAGAGTTCAAGACCAGCCTGGCCATCATGATGAAACCCTATCTTTAAAAAAACAAAAAAAGTAAAAGGACTATTAGCAGAGTGATAGTGGTATGGATTTTGTGATCAGTGGGAATGCATGAAAGAATAAGTGAGGGTGAGCTGAAACTGACTCCTGTTCATACTCTGTCTCACAAAGACCATGTCATATGGACACAAAAACTTCTGTTTTTTAGGACAGTGGCCAGAGATGTAGTCTCACCTGGAAGTTCCTACTGCCCACTGCACAGACAAAACCAGTTCACTGACACCAGAGTATTGCAGTAAAGAAAGAGTTTATTATGCAAGACTGGCAATATGGGAGACAGAGTTATTATTCAAATCAGTCACCCAAAGGCTTGGAGGTTAGGGTATTTCAAGGATAGTTTGATGGACAGGGGATTAGGGAATTGGTGCAGCTGATTGGTTAGGGATGAAATCATAGAGGTATTGAAAATAGTCCTCTTGTTCTGAGTCCACCTCTAGGAGTCGGGGGAGGAGGGGGCAGGCATAGGACCAGTTAAATCATGAGTCATGAATCCAGGTGGGGTCAGTCTGAAAAATGTCTCAAAAAACCCATCTTAGGTTTTATAATAGTGATGTCTTCTATGGGAGCAATTGGGGAAGTCACAAATCTTGTGACCTCTGGCCACAGGACTACTGAGCAATAAGGGATTATAGAAACTACATCTACATTTTAGCAAAATTCAGGATCCTCCCATAATCTTAACCTTGTCGCCTTTCATTAGTTTTACAAGGGCAATTTTTGGGCCCTGAGCAAGAATGGGGTTAGTTTTATCATCCTTGTTTTCAAGTTAAACTAGAAACTAAATATCTCCCATAGTTAGCTTAGCTTTCACCCCAGGAATGAGCAATGATTATCAGCCTGTGAGGCTAGAAGCAAGATAGGGTGAAGCTATGTTAGATTTCTCTCACTGTCATAATCTTTGCAAAGGCAGTTTCATAGGCTCTGTGGTCCTGGACCCAAACCCACATTGGCCCTCTATCCACTTCCTAGTGTGAAATGAGAGGAGAAAACATAAAGTTCCCCTCAGGGTTTGGAAGGTGACAATAAACTAAAGAAGGAAAGGAATGAGACACGTTTTGTTTTTTCCATTGCAACAAGTGTGTATTAAATGCTTACAATGTAAAACAGGTGTGATGGCTTGCACCAATAATCCCAGCGACTTAGGAGACTAAGGCAGGAGGTTTGTTTAAGGCCGAGAGTTTGAGATGAGCCCTGGGCAACATAGTGAGACACCCCCAGCCCTGCTTCTCAAAAAATTTAAAAAATAAAATAGCCAGGTGTGGTGGTGCACACTGTTAAAACGTGCGCACTGAATAAAGAGACCCCTCCCCCACCCCTAAACAGGCTTTGTGTGAGCAACATGGCTGTCTATTCACCTGGGTGCAGGCAGGCTGAGGCCAAAAAGGGCATCAGCGAAGGGTGGTGGGATAGGAGTTGGTTTTATAGGTTGTGAAGGAGGCAGTGGAAAGTTACAAAAGTTAAGTTTAAGGCAGTTTTTTGCAAGCTGGGAGAGGGTCATAGGGTATGGAGGCTAGAGGTTACCAAGTCCAGTGGCCTTAACAATTGGGGCAGGAATAAGGAACAACAGAGAATGTCCTAAAATGAAGTAGGTACCACAGGGGTTTATTGTTCTTCCTTCCAGCTACTTCGGGTTTTCTAATTCCTGAAAGCCCTCCAGAGCTATGCAGGTCAACATTGTTGGTTGCAATGCTTATCTTGAGTCATGGGCCACCTGGTGGATTGGCCTGAGGCAACAAGGCTATAAATCACTTGTTTAGTGTTCCTTCCTAAAGTGGGGCGCTCCACAACTTTGCTTATCTCATGAACGTGTGGTTCAGGAGGGTTGGCATGTCCGCTATGCGGTCAGACCTTACACACACCTGCAGTTTCAGCTCCTTGGGAGGCTGAGGCAGGAAGATTGCTTGAGCCCAGAAGCTGGCACCACTGCACTCCATCTGGGGTGTCAGGCTAAGACCCAATCTCTAAGAAAAAAAATAATGAAACAAAATAAAACTGTCAGCGGGTGGTGCCTCACATTTATAATCCCAGCACTTTGGGAGGCTGAGGCAGGAGGATCACTTTGTAGCAGGAGTGGCCACGAGAAACAGACCTCTTGAACGCCGAACTGGGCAGGAAGAAGTTTATTATTATTATCATTACTATTATGGCTGGGAGCTGGGCTACCATTTGTTTAAATGACCCAGCTCGCTTAACAAAGAGAAGCTCTGCCTTTATGTAGGCTTACACTCTAGATATTACATGTGAAAGGATCTTAGGTTTACAGCCTTAGAAATTACAAGTGAAAGGGTCTTGGGTTTACACTTTTAGAAATCACAGATGAAAGGGTCTTGGGTTTACAATTTTAGAAATCAGGTATGAAAGGGTCTTGGCTGATGGAGGAGTGGAGTGGGGCCTGCTATTTACAGGAAGGTGATTTAAGAGGCGCCATTCAGCCAGCCTTTTCTGCTATTGAAATGCAGGGTGGAAGTCAAGGGGGAGGTGATCCTAGATGCCTGGGTCTCCTTCCTCAACTTGAGCCCAGGAGTTAGAGACCGGCCTGGGCAATGTGCCAAAGCCTCATCTCTACAAACAATACAAAAATTAGCTGGGCATGCTAGTGCCTGTGTGTGGTCCCAGCTACCCAGGAGACTGAGGTGGGAGGATTGCTTGAGCCCAGGGGGTCAAGGGTACAGTGAGCTATGTCCGTGCCACTGCACTCCAGCCTGGTGACAGAGTGAGACCCTTTCTCAAAATAAATTAAAATAATAATAGAAATAAATGCTTACAATGTGCCAGGCACAGTGTTATGCTGAGGAGGCAGTGGTGACCAAAAAAAGCCACATACATACACACCGTCCTTGCTTTCACAAAGCCTGCAGTTCAAGGAAGAAAAGTAAAACTAATGAAAAACTGTGAATTTACTACAGGGAAAAGTGCTATGGATGAGAAGTCCATGGCACTGTGAAGGTATTTCACAGGAGGGTGTGGCCTGGTCAGGAAGGGTGGGAGATGTTCCCTGAAGAAGTAATGAATGAGCTGCTTGGAAAGGAGGAGTTAAAAAGATAAAAGGAAATTGCTGGGAAGGGGAGGAAGGAGGAAGGTGTGATCCAGGCAGAGAAGTGCAAAGGCTTGGCAGCATCCAGGGAAAGAAAAGAAGGCCAGTGTAGGTACAGAGCACAGGAGCACAGGACAATGCAGGGCTGCAGGAAGAAGTCAGACCATGCTGAGGATTAGGGTTCATGTTAAGGACTTTGATCTTTCCATCGGAAAACTGTCAGGTGACATTAGGACTTGCATTTCAAAAGAGTACTCCAGCTGAGGTATGGAGAACAGATTACAGAGTGGCTCCAATTTAGACTCTAGATTTCCACCTTTGCCTTACAAGTGGTCTCTACCTCTAAAAGTTTCCATACGTTTGTCCAGGATTTTTCTTTTTTGCGTGTGACTGTGTCTCTCTTTGACACCCAGGCTGGAGTGCAGTGGCACAATCACAGCTCATTGCAGCCTTGACCTCCTGGGCTTAAATGGTTCTCCTGCCTTAGCCTCCCGAGTAGCTGGGACCATAGGCATGTGCCACCCCACCAGCTAATTAAAATAAATTGTATTTGTAGAGATGGAATCTCACTGTGTTGCCCAGGTTGGTCTTTAATTCCTGGGCTCAGACAATCCTTCCACCGTGGCCTCCCAAAATGTTAGGGTTAGAGGCATGAGCCACAGCACCAGGCTTGGATTATTTTATTCACAAGAGGTGTAAAGATTATCTCATTTTATATACATGTCAACTAAAGAAAAAATAAGGCTTTTAAAGACTCAAAGTTAGTTTTTTTCAGAGTCTTACTGAGGAATGCCACCCTGGAGAGTTTTTCAAAGAGTTTATGTTAGACTGCTCCAAAGCAGCGTTTCTGCCCACAGTTTCTATATCAAGGGGTGGAGTTCTGGATGCACTCAAAAGTTACGTGATACACGCTCAGAAGTTACATTGGAGCAAAATCTCATCGAAGTTTTGGTTGGAGAGTACATCTGGTTATAGATTACAGAGGCATAATCATTAATCCTGTCAGTCGTTATCTTATGTACAGTTAAGAGGCAAGGGCTAGGATCACTGAACCTATCTTAATGAAGTGATTCAAGCAACAGATGTGGAAACCTGTGCTCTATCCTACTTACTGTCTGCAGGGCATTCTTCTGGAGGACTGCGTTCAGTCACTGAGTCGGGGGCTTTGTGAAATTCCGCTGGCAACAGAATGAGCAGTTTTCTTCCGTTTCCTACTTTGTCTCACATACATGATTTCCTGTGCTCAAACCTGACAGGAAAGATTTTTAAAAATTTTTTCAGTATTTTCTCTATAGTAATCCTTCACTGGGTTTTAAGTCAGTGGGTTGTTATTTTTTTTGTTGTTGCTATTTTTTTTTTTTTGACAAACTGTCAAATTGTTAAACAAGTCATGTTTCCTTTAACGTGAAAATCACCTAGTCTGAATAAATTCTGATGTAAACATAATTCGAAAAATTATGATATTTTCAATTTATGATGGATTTATTGCGGGGAGGCGGTAGCCCTGTCATAAGTCGAGCTCTGTACACGTTCAAAAATACCGTTGGGCTCCAGGTTTAGCCGGCCTCTAACTCATTCTTTACCAGAGCTGCCAACTTCCGGCAGGATTGGTAGCCTAGCAACCAAGCAGCACCAGCAGAGACTTCTGGTACCCAGACTTGGGTTGTCCAATCAGCTCAGCAGAGTTACCGCAGAGGCTGATGGGACGCTGGAGCCTAGCTGCTAGCGTCGATACCATGGCGACGCGCCGTGGGGTTGGGGTGGCAATGGCGGCTTCGTCCCTTTTAGCTGCCTGGGCCGTGACTGCGTTCCTCCTGTTGTTACTCCCTCGCGTCCTACAGGCCCAGACTTTCTCTTTCCCTTTCCAGCAGCCGGAAAAGTGCGATAACAACCAGTACTTTGATATCTCCGCGCTCTCCTGTGTTCCGTGTGGAGCTAACCAGAGGCAGGATGCCCGAGGTAAGACGGTTTGAGGTGAGCCCTGGCAAAAGTAATACTTCCGCCCTGGTCTGCCCCTAGTCCCTGGAGTCATTCAAACACCTTTTCGTCTGCAGTAGAACTATATCGGAAAAGTTAACCGCGGAAGTCTCAGAAGAGGGTTTTCTGGAAGGATTGCAGTTTGCACACGAATGAAGTGGGAGATTCTGAGTCGGCGACCCAGTGAGCCGTCGCCTGTAGTTCGTTTCTCGGTGCCAGTCCCCCACTCCTCATACAGGGGTCTTCAGGGAGACACCCAGAATGCCGATTACAGAAGATAGAGAAGAACTAGTAGAGAAGTAATCTGTGGTAAACGGGAGCAGGTGACAGGAAAGATTAGGGAGGAAAAACAAATTAGCACTTGTGAACCTCGATAGCCCTACATTTTTCCTTTCTGTCTTTTTTTTTTTTTTTTTTTTTATCCCCGGACAGAGTCTCGCTCTGTCACCCAGGCTGGAGTGCAGTTGTGCGATATCGGCTGACTGCCACCTCCGCCTCCGGGGTTCAAGCGATTCTCCTGCCTCAGCCTCCTGAGTAGCTGGGATTACAGGCGTCTGCCACCACGCCTGGCTATTTTTTTTTTTTTTTATTAGAGACAGGGTTTCACCATGTTGGTCATGTTGGTCTCGAACTCTTGCCCTTGTGATCTGCCCATCCCAAAGTGCTGGGATTACAGGCAGGAGCCACTGCGCCCGGCCAGCCCTACATTTTTCTTTTCAAATCCCAGAAATTTAGAACTGGAAGGGACCTTAATCATAATCAGATCCAGTCTTCTCATTTTACAGGTAAGGACATTCAGGCCCAGATGGGGACTGAAAGAGTAAGTATCCCTGCTCTCAGTCTTGACCTGTGTGTTTTCACAATTCCTTCCCTCCCTTCCTTCCCTCCCTTCCTTCCTTCCTCTCTCCCTCCCTCCCTTCCTTCCTCTCTCCCTCCCTCCCTTCCTTCCTTCCTTCCTCTCTCTCAGTCTTGGCCTGTGTGTTTTCGCCATACTGTTTGTTTCTCTCTTTCTCTCTCTCACATTTCTCTTCTCTCTCTGCCTGTGTGTTTTCACCATACCCTCCCTCCCTCCCCCCTTTCTTTTCTCTTCTCTTTTCTTTCTTTCTTTTTCTTTTTCTTTCGTTTCTCTTTCTCTTTATTTTCTTTTATTTTAGTTTCTTCTCTGACAAAGTCTGGCTCTGTCACCCAGGTAGAGTGCCCTGGCGCAATCTTGACTCACAGCAGCCTCTACCTCCTGGCCTCAAGCCATCCTCCTCCCACCTCAACCTCCCAAATAGCTGGGATTGCAGGACCACACCACCATACCTGGCTGATTTTTTAATTTTTTTGTAGAGATGGGGTTTTTGCCATGTTGTTGAGGCTGGTCTCAAATTTATGAGCTCAAATGGTCATCCACCTTGGCCTCCCAAAGTGCTAGGATTATAGGAGTGAGCCACTGAGCCTGACCCATACTATACTGTATGTGTCTAATATTATCGATTTCCTTAGGACTTGTCCTTTTTATTGTAAAATATTACTAATTGTTCTTAAGGTCTCTTTAGATTAAATCTATTTTTTCTCCCTGAAACTTCCTAGTTCTCATTGAAACTGCTCAGAATGTCTTTTCCCATTTTCTAAATTCTAAGATGTTTTCTTTCTTTATTTTTTTTTTTTTTTTTTGTAGAGACAGGGTTTCACTATGTTGGCCAGGATGTTCTCGATCTCTTGACCTCGTGATCCGCCCGCCTCGGCCTCCCAAAGTGCTGGGATTATAGGCATGAGCCGACGCGCCCGGCCTCAGTCTAAGATGTTTTCTATCTCGATTTGGTCACCCATGTTATTAACTTTCTGTCATGTTCAGCTTTGACATATCCTCATTTAAGTTCTCGAACAGGTCAGGCTGCACATATATGGCAATATGAATGAGTAAGCATTTCAGATGTTAAAAAGTAATATATTTTTCCATACTTATGAATATGGAAAGGTATAGTTCTATATTTATGAATCCAGATACAGCGCGTATTATACTACATAGACTCCTATGGGTGCTGCTTCTACTTAATGACTCCTTAGAGAATGCTGTCCTTATCTATACTGCACATTGAATAGTGATTGTCTTATTATGTTTACTATCTATCTTAACAGAGAGAAACAGTGATTTATTTGAATGAAGGCAGCTTTCCTAATAAGAAAAGTAATTAAGAAAATGAGTTTTCTTCTCATTTTACAGATAAAGACATTGAAGCCCAGTTTGGGAACTGGAAGCATTCATATGTTTGCTCTCAGTGTTAACCTATATGTTTTTACTATGCTATATGTTTCTCTTTCTTTTTTGAGAGGGAGTCTTGCTCTATTGCCAGGCTGGATGCAGTGGCCCAATCTCGGCTCACTGCAACCTCTGCCTCCCAGGTTCAAGTGATTCTCTTGCCTCAGCTTCTGAACTAGCTGTGATTACAGGCGTGCACCACCATGCTCAGCTAATTTTTGTATTTTTAGTAGAGACAAGGTTTCACCATATTGGCCAGAGTGGTATTATTTTTAGTAGAGACAGGGTTTCACCATATTGGCCAGGATAGTCTCGATCTCATGACCTCGTGATCCACCCACCTTGGCCTCCCAAAGTGCTGGGATTACAGGCGTGAGCCACTGTGCCCGGCTGTATGTATGTATGTATGTATGTTTCCTTCCTTCCTTCCTTCCCTCCTTCCTTCCTTCCTTCCTCTTTCTTCTTTCTTCCCTCCCTCCCTCCCTCCTTCCCTCCCTCCCTCTCTCCCTTCCTCCCTTCCTCCTTCCCTCCCTCCCTTCCTTTCTGAGACAGAGTTTCGCTCTTGTTGCCCAGTCTGGAGTGCAATGGCATGATCTTGGCTCACCCCAACCTCCGCCTCACAGGTTGGAGTGATTCTCCTGCCTTAGCCTCCCAAGTAGCTGGGATTACAGGCATGCGCCACCACGCCCAGCTAATTTTGTATTTATAGTAGAGACAGGCTTTCTCCATGTTGGTCAGGCTGGTCTCGAGCTCCCAACCTGAGGTGATCAGATGTTTCTTTTGTTTGTTCGTTTGTTTGAGACAAGGTCTGGCTCTGTCTCCCAAGCTGGAGTGCAGTGGCGCCATCTTGGCTCACTGCAGCCGCCACCTTCCAAACTCAAGCTATTCTCCCACCTCAGCCTCAATAAGTTTTTAACTTACTAAAGTTAGTAAGTTACTCTGTTATGACACAGTAAGTTTGAAGTCATTGATTACATGTATATATATGTATATATGTATATATTCATGTGTGTGTGTGTATATATATATATATTTTTTAAAGACGGGGTTTCACCATGTTCCTCAGGTTGGTCTTGAACTCCTGAGCTCAGGCAGTCCCCACACCTCGGGCTCCCAAAATGCTAGGATTACAGGCATGAGCCACTGCACCTGGCTTTTTTGTTTGTTTGTTTGTTTTGAGATGGAGTCTACCTCTGTTGCCCAGGCTGGAGAGCAATGGTGCTATCTTGGGTCATTGCAACCTCCGCCTCCTAGGTTGAAGTGATTCACCTGCCTCAGCCTCCCAAGTAGCTGGGATTACAGGTGCCCGCCACCATGCCCAGCTAATTTTTTTTTGTATTTTTTAGTAGAGATGGGGTTTCAACATGTTGATCAGGCTGGTCTTGAACTCCTGACCTCAGGTTATCCACCCACCTCAGCCTCCCAAAGTGCTGGGGTTACAGGCGTGAGCCACTGTGCCCAGGCTAAATACATGTATATTATTTAGTGATGTAGAGTAAAATTTCCTGTAGCAGTTAAGTAGTTTAATAGTTTAGTTATTCTTGCACTTAAGATGGTAGCAAACACAATACCAGCTGTGTGCCAGTCTAAGACCTTTACATATAATAACTAATTTTATACTCATACCAATGCTATTAGGTGGGTACCATTTTTTTTCCTCCTTTTTATTGTAGAGGAAGCCAAGGCAGAGAGTTTAGTAACTTGTTCAAGGTCATGCAACCAAGTAGGAGTACCAAGATTGGAACTCAAGAAGTATGTTTCTGAATTTGAACCTAGGCAGTACTGGCTCCAGAATCCTGCTGTTAATCACCATACTGCTTCTCAGAATCTTCAGACTTATTAAAAGTTTCACTATCTTGGAACTTTATTTTTATTTATCAAAGATAAAATTGGCTTTTTTTAGGAACTTCGTGTGCATGTCTACCAGGATTTCAGATGATCTCTAATAACGGAGGACCTGCTATTATTTGTAAAAAGTGCCCAGAAAACATGGTGTGTATAATTTATTTTAAAATAACTGTGAAAAGTAGTAAGTTAAGTGACTTTATTTTTCAAACTATAACGTTTACTCTGTTTCCCCACAGACTTTAAAATTACTATGCTAACTTTATTTTTACCAGAGTAAATTTTGGGAGATCAGTGAAATTTTATGCAAACTTGGAAAAAACAGAAATTTATTTCTTTTAAAATCTGAAATCCAAAAAACCCACAAAGCTGTAAAAATTTAAGTTTTTGTTTTTGCTTGTAGAATAACTTAGTTATAAAGAAAATTACATAGATAAGGCATATATAGAGCAGTTTAGGATGTGTGCAATTTGGGATGTGTATATTCTTTGACTAGCATAAATGGAGTTCAGTGTATAAGACCCACCATGTCAATAGTTTATATGACTACAGATGTTCATAATGATATCTAAGGTGTAATTATTTCATGAAATACCAATCACATTAACAAATAGGTTAAATAATGTCTGTTACTGTTTTGTTAGTAATTTCATTATATCGTAATATTTGAAAAATTAGTAAATTAAATTACTATATATGATGATTTGCAATCAACATAAATATATTTTTCAATCATTTTGGATAATTAAGAGTCTCTGTGTAACAGTTCTGACATTTACAGCAGTGTTTCCTCTCATTGTCATATAAAACAATTATGGGAATTTAATATGAAGTTGTCAGTTATCCCAATTTACAGGATCTGATTATCAGTTTATATTTATTTTATATCTTTGCAAATATTGATCCTAGCTGAATTATCCATGATAAAAAGCTGCTAATAAAAAGTGGTCCCGCAACAGATTTCTTTTTCAGTGACATTGTTTAAGTTATTGTAATTTTAAAATTGTCCTATATAGGCCAGGTGTGGTGGCTCATGCCTGTAATCTCAGTACTTTGGGAAGCCAAGGCCGGTGGATCATGAGCTCAGGAGTTTGAGACCAGCCTGGCCAATATGATGAAACCCTGTCTCTACTAAAAACACAAAAATTAGCTGGGCATGGTGGCGCATGCCTGTAGTCCTAGCTACTTGGGAGGCTGAGGCAGGAGAATCACTTGAACCCGGGAGGCAGAGGTTGCAGTGAGCTGAGAGATTGTGCCACTGCAGTCCACCCTGGTGACAGAGCGTTACTTTTTTCTAAAAAAAAAAAAAAAAAAAAAAAACTTTACTAGGACAAGCCATAAATGGATAGAGGAAAATAGTCTCATAAATCAATTTTAACAACTATGTGTATAATTTATATTTCATAAAATTCACGCATTTTGAATCACCTGTGTTGGCCAGGCTGGTCTCAAACTCCTGACCTCAGGTTATCTGCCTGCCTTGGCCTCCCAAAATGCTGGAATTACAGGTATAAGCCACTGTGCCTGGACTAAATTTTTTTTTATGTATTTGAATTTTTAAAAATTAGAATAATGTTTTAGACAGGTAAGATTAAACTATTAACTGACTATTGATTTGATCTTTTTGTGTTGTGTCGTGTTTTATATTTGTAAATGGAAAAATGAAATGACAAATAATTATGAAATTAGGCATCTATTTGAATTAAAGATCCTGAAGAAGAGAACGATTATCCAGAGTTAATCCTTTAATAGTTGTCAGGACATAGTAATAATAGAGAGCTTAATTTTGGAATATAAGCATGAATTATCTCTCCAGGGAATTTTTGTGTGGCTCATATATGTATGACTTATTTGAATATTCACTGCAGTTACATACTCTTAAGGCATTTTGAACTTACGTGATTAATTAAGAAAAAGAAAGTTAAAAAGAGAAAAACATTTTTTTTTTAATTTAGAAAGGTGTTACTGAGGATGGCTGGGACTGCATTTCTTGCCCTAGTGGCTTAACTGCAGAAGGAAAATGTCACTGTCCCACTGGTCATATTTTAGGTAAGAATTAGATTCCTTACGAAAAAGTAGTGATAAATCTTCATTTGTGTGTGTGTGTGTGTTTTGAAAAGGGCATTGATTTAAATAGTTAGGTGTTTACTTAATATTTTTTGCAGCTCAAGCAATCCTCCTGCCTTAGCTTCCTGAGTAGCTAGGACTGTACACATATACCACTGCAGCTGGCTAATTTTTAAATTTTTATTGAGACTGGGTCTTTATGTTGCCCAGCGTGGTTTTGAACACCTGGCCTCAAGAGTTCCTCCTGCCTCAGCCTCGTAAAGAGCTGGAATTATAGCCATGAGTCACTGTGTCCAAACTATGCACTTAAGTAAGAGAAAAAAATATTTATCATTGGAAAAGAAAAGGTAGGCCATAGTCCCTGTACTTTGGAAGGCCAAGGCAGGTGGATCACTTTAGCTCAAGAGTTCAAGACCAGGGTGGGCAACATGGTGAAACCCCATCTCTACAAATAAAAAAAAAATCATTCAGGTACAGTGGCACATGCCTGTAGTCTCAGTTACTCAGAGGCAAAGGTGGGAAAATTGCTTGAGCCTGGAAGGTGAGGCTGTGATGAGCCAAGATGGTGCCACTGCACTCCAGCCTGTACCACAGGGTTAAGACCCTGTCTCAAAAAAAAAAAAGTTAGAAAATCATTATTTACAGCTGATTTGATTGATTGTTTAAAATACCCAAGAGAATGACTAAAAACTAGGGCCATGCACAGTGGCTTACGCCTGTAATCCTAGCACTTTGGGAGGCTGAGGTGGGCGGATCACAAGGTCAGGAGATTGAGCCCATCCTGGCCAACATGGTGAAACCCCGTCTCTACTAAAAATACAAAAAAATTAGCTGGGCGTGGTGGCACACGTCGTAGTCCCAGCTACTCGAGAGGCTGAGGCAGCAGAATTGCTTGAACCCAGGAGGCAGAGATTGCAGTGAGCCAAGATCGTGCCACCGCACTACAGCCTGGATGATAGTGCGAGACTCCGCCTCACAAAAAAAAAAGAAAAACCAGCAACAAAAAAACTATTATAAGCAGTGATGGAAGAAAATACCTTATTTACAGTAGCAACAAAAAAGAAAAAATACGTAGGCATATTCTTTCTTTTCCTTTCTTTCATTTTTTTCAGTTGGAGTTTTGCTATTGTTGCCCAGGCTGAAGTGCAATGGCGTGATCTCGGCTCACTGCAACCTCCACCTCCCAGATTCAAGCAATTATTATGCCTCAGCCTCCAGAGTAGCTGGGATTACAGGCTTGGGCCACCATGCCTGGCTAATTTTGTATTTTTAGTACAGACAGGGTTTCTTCTCATTGGTCAGGCTGGTCTCAAACTCCTGACCTCAGATGATCCGCCCACCTCAGCCTCCCAAAGTGCTGGGATTACAGGTGTTAGCCACTGTGCCTGGCCTTGGCATATACTTTAGAAGGAATATGCAACATAATTAATTGAAGGAATTCGTGAATATTACTGAGGGATACGAGGCAGGCTTTTATAAGTGAAAATGCATTCTTTATTTTTGGATGGGAAGATTATTTATTAGAAAGATGTCAACTGTCCTACTAGTCTATATATTTTAAAAGATCTTAGTAAATTCTATCAGGATATTATTTGTTTGTTTTGGGGTAATATACAAATAGATTCTGAAGTTTATCAGGAAAGATATATGAAAAGATAAAAAAATTCTGGGAAGGGAAAGAAGGAACTAACCCGTCAGATATTATGCATGTTATAAAGCTACTATAATAACATGTATGACAGGCATATGGGTACACAGACTGATTGATGAAACTTAGACAATCAGAATAGATTCAATTTATATGGGAATTTGGTATGTGAAAAAAGTGGCATTTCATATATATGGGGATAAGACTGATTAATGGTGCTGAGAAAACACTAAGTTGGATTTCTACCTTATTTCTGAGAAAATTAAACTTCAAATGAGTGAAATATTAAATATGAATATATGAAAGTTCTTAAAGAAAATGTAGGAAAAATTTGTGTAGTTTTGGTGTAATAGGCCTAAGAATGACCAAAAATACTCAATCACTTTGGAGGCCTATGTGGGAGGATTACTTGAGCCCAGGAGTTTGAGAACAGTCTGGGCAACATAGGAAGACTCTGTCTCTACAAAAAGAAAAAAAGAAAAAAACCACAGAAGGAAAAATTGGTAAATTTACAGAATGCCATAAAATTATAATACCAAAAACCAAACTACAAACTAAAGAAAAATATTAATGCATACAGTAGACAGAGGTCAAAGTTCTTCAATAAATGCAAAGCTCCTACAGATAAATAAGAGTAAGATGAATAGCCCAATTTTTAAAACAGCCAAAAATCATGAGTAAAGTTCACATAGAAAAAAATATTTTAACATGAGAAAAAATGTTCAGCCTTACTCAGAGTAAGAAGTACATTAAAGCCAAAATGAGATTTTATTTTTAACCTATCAGATTTTATCATAAAAATTATTTGGCCTGGCATGGTGGCTCACGCCTGTAATCCCAGAACTTCAGGAGGCTGAGGTGGGTGGATCACCTGAGGTTAGGAGTTCAACACCAGCCTGACCAACATGGTGAAACCCCGTCTCTACTGAAAATACAAAATTAGCCGGGTATGGTGGTGAATGCCTGTAATCTCAGTTACTTGGGAGACTGAGGCAGGAGAATCACTTGAACCCAGGAGGCAGAGGTTACAGTGAGCCAAGATTGTGCCATTGTGCTTTAGCCTGGGCAACAAGAGTGAAACTCCATCTCAAAAAAAATGTTTTCAACTTTGGCAATGCATTTTTAAGGATACAGGGAAACAGTCATTCATGTATCAGTGGAAAATTATAAGTTGGTGCAACCTCTGTGGAGAGCAAATTTACAGTACTTATCAAAATTAAAAATACAGATTATCTTTGCCCAGAAAGCTCTCATCTAGAAATTTCCTGTTTGAATACACTTAACTGTATGCATGAAGAAGTGTTTGAATGTTTTTTTCTTGCAACATTATTCCTAAGACAAAAGATTGTGAACAATATAAGAGTCTATCAAGATGAGATCAAATAAATTATGATATAGTTATACAATGGAATAGAATGCAATTATGGAAAAATAAAGAGGCAGCTCTTCGCATTGCTATAGAAAGAAATCTAAGGTATATTGAGTAAAAAAAGCAAGATATAAAATAATTTTATTCATTCATCTACAAATATTTATTGAGTACCTGCTATTTATCAGCACTGTTTTATGTGTTTGGTATGCCATTATTTAGCTTTTTAAAGACCATTATATATGCATATGTGCTTGTGTATGCACAGGCTATTTCTGAAAAAATTCATAAGAAACTGGTAACAATGTTGCCTCCTGAGTGAAGAACTGAGTGCCTGGGAATGGTAGGAAAGAGACTTAATTTTTACTTTATTTTATTTTATTTTTTGAGATGGGATCTCACCATGTTGCCCAGGCTGGAGTGCAGTGGCTATTCACAGGTGCAATCCCATTACTGATCAGCATGGGAGTTTTGACCTGCTCCGTTTCCAACCTGTGCCAGTTCACCCCTCCTTAGGCAACCTGGTGGTCCCTTGCCCCCGGGAGGTCACCATATTGATGCCGAACTCAGTGTGGACACCTGATCGGCATAGCGTACTACAGCCCAGAACTCCTGGGCTCAAGTGATCTTCCCACCTCAGCCTCCCGAGTAGCTGGGACTACAGGCACGCACCACTGCATCCGGCTAATTTTTATTTTAAATCCTTTTGTGCTTGGTGCGGCGGCATATGCCTGTAATCCCAGCACTTTGGGAGGCCTAGTGGGCAGATCTTCTGAATTTCATCAGGCTGGTCTTGCACTCCTGACCTCAGGTGATCCGCCCGCCTCAGCCTTCCAAAGTGCTGGGATTACAGGCATGAGCCACCACGCCCAGCCCATTGTTTTGCTCTTAATAAATCTTTGAAATTTCAATTCTGGCTAGACACATTTCAAGTTGGCAGTAATCATAAGTGGCTAGTAGCCATAGTCAACAGTATTGGACAACACAAATTAATACTGAGAGAAAGTGCATACTAATACACTTGGTATCAGCCATGTGTGTAAACCAGTTAATTACTGGAAGAATAAAAACTAGTCTGAAATCTTATATAGTTAACCACTCAAGTTATCTTTCTATTACTGTAGCTATGTTATTGTGATTCTTCTAATTCTTCATTCCCTAAATTAGATGCTTGTGATGTATCTGTGGATCAGAAGCAGGGGAAAGCAACATTCTTTACTGCTTCCTCTAAACAGTGGCTCTGACATCTAGTGGCCCCTTCGGGTTAGGTTACAGCTGTGGAAACAGTATTTCACTATTTTAGATGGTGCTATCATGGGATTAAAATTCTCTCCCTCTCTCTCTCTCTTTTTTTTTTTTTTTAGGGGCTTTCTGGCAAAAACTGGAAAGCCTGCTAGACAAATTGTAAAAGAGGTGTAACACTGTGATTAAAATTCTCTATGGGGCAAGAGAAGGGAAGGAGAATAGGGTATTATTTTATATATATTATCATGGAAGTCCTCTCTGGAAAGGTGACATCTAAGAAAGACTTGAAGGAAGTGAGGGACAGAGCCAAGAGGATGACTGAAGAACATCATTATAAGCAGAAGGAATAGCAAGTACTAAGGTCCAAAGATGGTAGTATATTTGACATTTTTCAGAGAACAGCAAGTATACTAATGTGGCTAAAGCAAAGAAGAAGTAAAGTGGAAGCAAATGATGGGTCTGAAAAGTTGGGGAAGATAGTGTGCAGATCATGTAAGACCTTTATGCTATGTTACTGACCTTTCGAATTGTTCTATGTGAGATGAGAGGCCGTTTGGAAGGTTTTAAACAAAAGAGTGACATGATCACACTGAAGTTTTAAAAGGTTCACTCTAGCTTCTTCATGGAGCACAAAACCAGTGCTCTAGTTAAGAAGCTGTTAAAAGCCCAGGTGATAGATGATGGTACTTGGGCCAGAGCTCGCTCTCTCACCTTCTTTCTTTCTGTCTCTCTCTCTTTCTTTCTCTCTCTCCTTCCTGCCTGCCTTCTTTTTCTTTTCTTTTCTCTCTTCTTTCTCTTCTCTCTTTTTCTTTCTTTTTTTTCTTTTCTTTCTTTCTTACAGGCTCTTGCAGTGTCACCTCAGTCTCCTGAGTAGCTGGGACTGCAGGCATGTGCCACCACACCTGGCTACTCTTTTTTTTTTTTTGGTGGAGATGAGGTTTTGCTATGTTATCCAGGCTAGTCTTGAGTGCCTGGGCTCAAGCAGTCCTCCTGCCTTGGCCTCCCACCTTGGCCTGCCAAAATACTGGGATTACAGGCATGAGCCACTGTACCCAGCAGGCCACGGTATTAGTTGTACAGGTAGAGAGAATAATTCTGTTTCTGAACATATTTTGAAGAGAGAGCCGACAGGATTTGCAGATCTATTTTTTATTTTTATTTTTTAAATATGGAACATGAGGAGACTCTTAAGGACTGGGGCCAGAGTAAATGGTCAAATGGAGTTGTCATTTATTGAGATAGGGATGATTGTAGGAGGAACAAGTTGTTCATCTTTACTTTTGTTAAAGTTACTTTTTACCACCATGTACAAACTTAAAACATTATGGATAAAACCATAGTCCTCTTTGACCGTTTTTCCCAATGCTGATTTTCTATTGCTCCCTCAACCCCAAAGTAATTGGTTATTTTGGGATGTTTATGTGTGTGTATGAGTGTGTGTATGTGTGTGTGTGCGTGCACATTCAGCATTTTTTTCTATTTTGTTATAAGGATCTATATTATGTAGCCACAGGAAACGTAGTGGTATATTTGCTTAAATGTTTCATACACAAATATTAGTCTAGAATACTTTTTTTCAGTTAACTTTAGATATACTCTGATGCTCTGTTAGATTTACCTGATTCTTTTTTTTTGAGACAGGGTCTTACTCTTGCCCAGGCTAGAGTGTAGTGGTATGATCTCAGCTCACTGCAACCTCGACCTCCCAGGTTCAAGCGATTCTCATGCCTCAGCCACCTGAGTAGCTAGGATTATAGGCACATGCCACCTTGCCCAGCAAATTTTTGTATTTTTTTTTTTTTTAGAAGAGATGAGGTTTTGCCATATTGGCCAGGCTGGTCTTGAACACCTGGCCTCCTGTGATCCACTCACCTTGGCCTCACAAAGTGCTGGGATTACAGGCATGAGCCTCCTCATCTGGCCTTAGCTGATTCTTTTTGTTTGTTTGTTTGTTTGTTTTGAGACAGAGTCTCACTCTGTCGCCAGGCTGGAGTGCAGTGGTACGATCTTGGTTCACTGCAACCTTCGCCTCCCAGGTTGAAGCGATTCTCCTGCCTCAGCCTCCTGAGTAGCTGGGACTACAGGCGTGCGCCACCACACCTAGCTAGTTTTTGTATTTTTAGTAGAGACAAGGTTTCATGATGTTCGCCAGGATGGTCTCGATCTCTTGACTTCGAGATCTTCCCACCTCTGCCTCGCAAGTAGCTGGGACTATAGGCGCACGCCACCATGCCCACCTAATTTTTGCATTTTTAGTAGAGACAGGGTTTCACAACAGGCTGGTCTTGTGATCTTCCCATCTCGGCCTCCCAGAGTGCTGGGATTACAGGCATTCAGCCACCACAGCCAGCCACCTGATTTTTAAAAATCTATTCCATAGTATTTTGTAGCATGGATATACCACCATTCTGCTATTTTCAATATTCATGTTGTTTCTAACAAATAATGCTTCAATGAATATCCTTACATACATGTTCAAATGTTTCTGTAGGTTAAGTATCTAAATACAAAATTGTACTGTTGTAAGGATGTGAATTTAAAACTTTAATAGACACCATTAAAAGCCTTCTAAGTTGCAGAAACTTATTAGTAACCTATGAAAATACTTACTTCCCCATCCCAGTGTGACAGGAGAGGTAAGAAAATTTTTGAGGGGAAAATAAAACACTTAATTTTTATGATGACTTGGAAAATTATTCTCTATATTTTACTATGTGAGAATAGGGAAGGCATCACTTCTCATTTTTTGAAGACATGGACAGGGTACGAAGGCTTTACTTCTCTATACTTAATTATGGAGATACTTGTTATGCCTTTAATATAAATAAAGTGTTTTGAGAATTATTAGAATAACTGTTACAGTTGGGTTTTGTTAAATATTTTCTAAATATGTAGAAGCTTATATGTTTACTATGAGTTACATCTTTATTTTGTTTCTAAACTGTTTAGTGGAAAGAGACGTTAATGGAACATTGTTGTCTCAAGCAACTTGTGAGCTTTGTGATGGAAATGAAAACTCTTTTACGGTAGCAAATGCTTTACGAGACAGGTATGCAGTGTGATGGGGGCTGACTTCATTAATATCATCTTATATTAGTGTATAATCTGTACTTTTAAGAATATTTTTCTCTCATATCACTTGCTTCTCGCAATAACCCAAGGAAGGATAGATGTAGATATTAACAGATACAGAAGCTGAGGCCCAGAGCATGAGGCAGAATAGCGTTCAAATTTTGGTCTAGTCTGTTAGTTATCTGACCTCGGATGGCCCACTCCTTCACAATCCCTTGTCTTTGGAATGGTAATATACCACCTACTTCATAGGCTATAATGGCTCAGAAACAAATAAGTACAGTTCTTAGTGTAGTGCTACATAGTAACCACTCTGTAAAGGGTAGCTACTTTTTTTGTTACTATGTAATTTGTCGATTATCTATAATATAATTATGTGCTAAGTACTGTACTAAAGCCCTTATGTATTATGTTACATAGAAAAAAATTGTATACTAATCATAACCCAGGTACCCTGATTTATAGTCTCATTTTCTATTACTTCCTGTTCCCCCTTTGTGCATGTGTTTGTGAACCATAGGCGTGTACATGCGCATGCACGCGCATGCACACACATACACACACACACACCTCTGCCTGCCTATATATGTCCCTCTAACTTAAGCATGTTACACCAATTTCAGCTGCTTTAATTTTTTTTTTTTTTTTGGAGAGATGGAGTCTCGCTCTGTTACCCAGGCTGGAGTGCAGTGGTGCAATCTCGGCTCACTGCAACCTCGGCCTCCTGGGCTCAAGATATTATTCTGCCTCAGCCTCCTAAGTAGCTGGGACTACAGGCACACACCACCATGCCCAGCTAATTTTTTATTTTTAGTAACGATGGGGTTTCACGTTATTGGCCAGGCTGGTCTCGAACTCCTGACTTCATGATCTACCCGCCTTTGCCTCCCAAAGTGCTGGAATTACAGGCGTGGGCCGCTGCACCCAGCCTTCTTTAATTTTTTTAGAGGCCTACATCACGACTTCCCTTAAGGTACAGTTTTTTCTTTAGTTTCCAGGTTTAATACAGAAAATAGTTGAGCAGCTTTTCTGAGGGCTAGTTAGTGTTGGATTATCTTTTCTTTAAGGCTGACCTGAGTTACAGCATCCAAATACTGATTACTGGGCTGATACCCAAGTTTGCCCTTCTAATATTTCCCCAAGCCTAGTCTGTTTTACGCCATGTGCCAGCCCCACTCCTACCTGCTCTATCTTGCAAGTGATGAATACCCATATATTGACTCATCACTATCCTCATTGGTCCAGTACCCTCCCTCTCTCTACTCTACGTCATTCATTAATGAAAGATATGAAGTATTTTCCTAAAATAAACAAAGATGATAAATAGAATTTATTTAAAAGTGTTGGTTGTAGGTTTGCTAGGAGCTATATATACATTTCTCTTTAACTTATGCTACCTTTTTACTTTGTGGCACATAAAATAAGGAAAGTATATTTTATATAACTAATTGTAAAAATTGATTCGGTTTATTTATGTGAGTTTGTTGGTCTCTTTTTTTTTTTCTTTGACAATGTGCATTTTGACGTTGGTTTCTTTTGTTAGTTGAGTGATATAATTATCTTTGATATTCAGAGTTATTCATTCTGTACATTCCATGTAGTTAAAACTCTTCTATTATTGATTACTTTTATTTACTTTATGCCTTCCTTTGTAACACAGAGTGGTCTAAAACAATTCAAATCAGTGTTATTTTAAATTTGTTTGACATATTTACGTAATTGCTTACTGAATGAATCTACTCTAATCCATTGTTTAGAAAGACAGCTTTTCTATTAAATTAGGTTTAGTATAATTTATTCACATTTTAAAAATTATTTTTGTTACATTGAACAGGTGCATCCGATGTGAGCCAACGTTTGTCAATACCAGCAGGTCCTGTGCATGTTCAGAACCTAACATTTTAGTAAGACTAAGCAAATTGAAGAAGTATATGTTTTTTTATTTCAGTTGCTTATACCTTTTCATAACCTTCTATTTTTTTTCCCTCATTTATTTATGAAGACAGGGGGATTATGTTTCAGCAGCACAGGGAGTTTTCCTCTACGTAGAATTTCAACTACACGTTATGGAGAGGTTGTGAGTATGTTTAAATTTTTTTGTTCTGTTGTTAAGGAACTTTCTGCATTTCATTCATTAGTAATTAATTTCAGGCTAAAATGAGAAACACTTTTGTGCAAATCATTTTGAAACAGAAAAATATATAAATCTAAGAAACATTAGTCTAATAATTCAGCATTATAATTTCTAAGTACAGTACTCGGTCTGTACCTTAGCCTGTTTGTTTTTCAGTGCGTTACAGAATGTTTACATCAGAAATGTCTGGTATATGTCCTGTATAGGATGCAGTATAATACATTTAAGGGGCCAGGTGTGGTGGCTCACACCTGTAATCCCAGCACTTTGGAAGGCCGAGGCGGATGGATCACAAGGTCAGGAGTTCAAGACCAGCCTGAGCAACATGGTGAAACCCCGTATCTACTGAAAATATACAAATTAGCCGGGCGTGGTGGCGTACACTTTTAATCCCAGCTACTCAGGAGGCTAGGTCACAGAGTAAGACTCCCTCTCAAAAAATACATATATACATAATACATTTAAGGGCACTAGAAACTCTAGATTTGAAGCCTGGATTTGCAAGTCATTAGTTTTGTATCTTGAACCTTGAGAAAGTTCCAAAACTTCAGTTTATTGTCTGTAAATTTGTCATAATGAAAGTACCTTTATCACAGTGCCTGTACATAGTAAGCATTAGATAAATCAGAATTATTCTTTTTTTTCCTTTTTTTTTTTTTGAGATGGAAGCTCTGTTGCCAGGGCTGGAGTATAGTGGCACTGTAACCTCTGCCTCTTGGGTTCAAGCTATTCTCTTGCCTTAGCCTCCTGAGCAGCTGGGATTACAGGCACCTGCCACTATGCCCAGCTAATTTCTTTTTCTTTTATTTATTTATTTATTTAAAGATGGGGTTTCACCTTGTTGGTCAGGTTGGTCTCGAACTCCTCACCTCAGGTGATCCACCCGCCTTGGCCTCCCAAAGTGTTGGGATTATAGGCATGAGCCACCGCATCTGGCCTTAATTTTTTTTTTATTTTTAGTAAAGATGGGGTTTCACTATGTTGGCCAGGCTGGTCTCGACCTCCTGACCTCAGGTGATCCGCCCACCTCAGCCTCCCAAAATACTGGGATTATAGGCTTAAGCCACCTCGCCTGGCCAGGATTATTCTTATTTGGCCAGATTGTTCCTTATTTTATGGATGAGATTATTGAGGCCTAGAGTTAGAGCTTTGGCAACAGATGCTGGTGATAACTAGTTCTAGGGTATAAAATGGGAAGTAAGTAGATGAATTCTAACTAAAGAGATCACAAATCCAAGAGAACAAGAGTTAGATGACTAGGAGTTAGAATAGGAGTTAATGAATGAACATTGAGGATGCCTTATTATGTCAGAGCTTAGGGTGGACAGGCTGCGATCTGGTTGTTAATATCATTATTGTTAATATTATTATTGAATATAGGAGTGATTATGAGGACTGTGAGGGTAGCAATGATGAGGTTGGGATCTAGGATCTTGATGAATCAAGCAAAAATTCCTCTCCTCCAGTATAGTCTTGTGAAGAAGACAGGCAAGTACAAAGTGGTTATAAGACAACAAAATAAAAGCTAAAATAGGTGTAGACATAGGGAGCTCTGAGATTATCTAAAAATTGGCTCATCTGTTAACAAGGTGCATGTCTTCTGGGGCGTTCTTCTCCAGATTGGAGTGAATGTGTGTATATGATTATTAAATTTGCAGGTCTTTAATTTTCCTTTTTTCTTTTTTCAAATAATTAAGTTGAAATAATTTCGCTGGAAGTCTCAACAATGGCTCTTTGTTCTTTCTGGTCTGCGATCCCCAATCACTTAGTGGTCATGTCCCTGTAGCTTCCTCCAATCTGGAACCAGGTCCTCAGTGTTTCCTGTTTTTCATGAATGCAACAGTTTTGAAGATTACAGCCTTACCATCCTACAGATAATTTCCTCATATTTGGTACCTGCTTGGCGAAAAGCCACAAAAAAGATGCCATGTTCTTCTCAGTGCACTGCATCACGTCCAGGGGCACACAATATCTACCTGTGCCATCACTGATGCTGTTAACCTTGATCACCTGCCCTAAAGTCACCATGGCTACCATAAAGTTACCGTTTTCCATTTGTAATTGATTAGTATTTTGTGAGGAATATTTCTAAGATTGCACTTCCTCACTAACCCTTAACACACTAGCATTAGTCTCCATTGTTGATGCTTGCCCTTAACAACCACTGCTGTGATGGTTGCCAAAGGTTAATTTTTGATTTCCACCCACATTTGATTACTTCCACATTTATTGATTGACATGCTATTATAAGGAAGAACTATCTCTTATACGCTTACTTTTCTTTTTTTGAAATGGAGTCTCGCTCTGTCACTCAGGCTGGAGTGCAGTGGAACGATCTCGGCCCACTGCATCCTCTGCCTCCTGGGTTCAAATGATTCTTCTGCCACTGCCTCCTGAGTAGCTGGGATTACAGGTGCGTGCAACCACGCCTGGCTAATTTTTTTGTATTTTTAGTGGAGACAGGGTTTCACTCTGTTGGCCAAGATGGTCTCAATCTCCTGACCTCTTGATCCGCCCCCCTCGGCCTCCCAAAGTGCTGGGATTACAGGCATGAGCCACCACGCCCAGCCTATATACTTATAGTATATTTTTATATTTTCAGTAGAGACAGGGTTCCACCATGTTGGCCAGGCTGGTCTTTTTCCAACCCCCTCACTTTCTCTTCCACCTCCACATTCTCCCTCCTCTGGTAACACCATGCAGTCGACTCATTGCAGACTTCTTTGATAGGTGAGTAGAGAGGTTCCATCCTTAATGTTGTTTTGATTCAGTTAGTGTATTTCGTTTAAACATACCAGATTTTTTTTAATTAAAAAGAAATTAAAACTAAATTTAAAAAAAACCACCTCAACCCTCCCCAGTACTTTCTGGGTCCCACACACAGACACTGCAGCAGTGACTGGAGGATGGGGCACTGGGAACAGGAAACGACACCACCATTGGGCCTGGGGCACCTGAGGGACAACTGAAGCACTCCAGGAGAACTGCAAAAGTCTAGGGGAGCAACACTGGCATGGGCAGGGAAGGACAGCCTGACAGGCTGGTGGGGCAGCCCCCACCACTGAGAAGAAGGGCCGCCTGCAAGGCAAGGGCCATAGGAGGCCAGCAATGGATGCCTGCTGCCTCAGAGGACCCCGCCAGTACTGCCAATGTCATGAGGCAGAGGCTGGGGGACTTGAGGTCAGCCGGATTATGCATCCCTGCATCCCACACACTTCCCAAGGGCAGGAAGGAGAGGTGAGGGGCCCATAGGAGGAATGAGAAGAGTGGTCCCATTTGCCATGAATATCTGTCCCTCATCTGTCAAGGCTCAGACCTGGCCAGTGAGAGCATGACATCACCACAGCAATTGTGCGATAAACATGCCAGTTCTGAACACCGATTCTTTCCTAAGGACAGGTTTGAATTCCTGATTTTAAGTCATGTTGCAACTGGTGTTCAGACTGGTTCCATGTAGCCAATGTATAAAACATATAAGCAAAATCTAGTTAAGGTGGTTTGACTACCCTCACCTAGTTCTCAGTTTGCAAGAATAAGAACTCAATTTTATCCAAGTATTTGTAGGTCAGTCAGATTTTAAGGAACTGTTTACAGTAGTTAAACTCAGAAGAGATTAGATTAATCGATAAACCAGAATACATGTTTATTAGTTTATGTTGAGACTGTAATTGCAAATTAGACTGAAGTACTTGTATTGACTCCATAGCATACATTCTTCCTAATTGGAAAAGCCTGCTTTCAACATTAGGGTCAGCAGTTACTTAGAGAACAAAATTGGAACATAATTCTGTTTGTATAATTTTGCAGCAAGTCATCCAATCCTACTCATCCTACTCGTGGAATATACTTGCCAATCAGAAAGCAATTTTCACATATATGAGTTAGTATCTCCCCATTCCCTTTCCCTCAAAGACATTAAAAATAAACTAGCATTGTGGTTTGTGTTTTTCCCAACTTTTATTTTGAACAATTTCAAAATTGCAGGAAAGCTGAAAGAATAAGACAATGACTATGCATATGTCTTTAACCTAGGTTAACAAATTATTACTGTTTTCCCACATTTGCTTTCTCTCTCTGTATATATGTAAATATACACACACACATAATTTTTTCCCCTGAGCCATTTGAAAATAAGTTGTAGACATGATGGCATTGCACTCCAAATACTTTAGCGTGGATCTCCTTAGAGTAAGGTATTTTCCTAGAATCACACCCAAGGAATTTAAAATTAACATAATAGAATTAACTGACACCCATTAATGCCCAAATTTTCCCAGTTGTTCAAAAGTGTTCTTTATTCTCGCTTCCTTTTTTGGGGGTAGGGAGACCCAGGATCCAATCAAGGATCCCACATTGCAGTTAGTCTTTCTAGTGTCCTTTAGTCTAGAACAGATCCTTGCTTCACTTTGCTTTTATGGTTTTCTCTTCTGTATTTTTCTGGTTGTTTCCTCATTATTAGACTCAGTGAAACACATTTTTGCAAGATATATAGATGTTGTATACAGCCCATTGCATCACAACAGGGCGCATGTAATGTGTCAGGTTGTTCAGTTATTGGTGATACTAAATTTGATTGCTAGGCCAGGTGCGGTAGCTCCCTGCCTGTAAACCCAGCACTCTGGGAGACCGATCACCTGAGGTCGAGAGTTCAAGACCAGCCTGGCCAACATGGTGGAACCCTGTCTCTACTGAAAATATAAAAATTAGCCGGGTGTGGCAGCAGGCTCCTGTAACCGCAGCTACTTGTGAGGCTGAAGGAGGAGAATCACTTGAACCCAGGAGCCGGAGGTTGCAGTGAGCTGAGATCACGCCATTGCACTTCAGCTTGGGTGAGAAGAACGAAACTCCGTCTTAAAAAAAAAAATTTGATTTCTTGGTCATAGTTGGGTCTGCCACTTCTTTCCATTGTAAAGGTACTGTGATTAATACTTTAGTCTGAAATTTAACTTTGAGACTATGTAAATATCCATTTTTAACATTCATTAATGAATCTTGCCGGTATCAATTATTAAACTGGTCATTTCTGATAAATTCTATTATTCTCTCTACATTTATTAGCTAGCAATTGTCTGTAGAAGCAGTTTACTTTTTCTCTGTGCTTTTTCTTTTTAAAGCTTTATTATGAACTCATAGAATCTTTCTTTATTTATTGTATTATAATCTGTTACTGGTATTCTTCTTTTCGAAGTTCAAGTTGTACCAAATTTGAACTTCCTTTCAGCATAGCTCCTGTGTTGTTTTGACGTGACTGCTTTAGACTTATTTCCTTGGTTTCTCTATACCATGTTCTAGACTCACTTTGTGTATTATATTTTTTAATAGTTCCATAATATTCTGGCTTATGCAGTAAAATTTGTATAATTGTATCTCCAGAGAATATTTAGGTTTTCAGTTATTAATTATATTGCTGTCAACCGTTTTATGCACTAAATATGTTTTCCCACTTGGAGGGATAATTGCCTTAAGATAAATTTCCTAAATGTTTCTAAATTTCTGGGTTAGAGTATGTGGATATTACTTTATAAAAGTATCATGCAACTTTCACACTATCAGTGGCATTGTATCTGGCTCTATTTTACATGCATTTGTCAGTACTGTTTTGTTGCATTCCATTTCTACCTGTGTGTGTGTGTGTGTGTGTGTGTGTTCTTCAGCCTTCTACGCATATGTTTTCTTACAAAATAATTTTTGTAAAATAATTATTTTACAAAAATAAAATTATTTTAATAAAATTATTTTTCTAAAATAATTTTCTTAGAAAATAATTTTTGCTTATTAAAGATAAGAAAATAGTACCTCATATTTTTATTATACATTTATCTGATCGCTGTGGTCCCATGTTCATATAATTTAGTTGTATCATTTCTGTCTGTTCCCAGACAATTTTCTCTGAATAGTGCTTCTTAGTTTCTCATATTTTAGCAAGATGTGCAGATAAGCTTTAAAGCAATGGTTTTTAACCAAGGGTTTGTTATCTATAGCCTTCAAAACCCATGTGATTGCCTTGATCTCATCTGGAGACTCTGATTCTTTTTTGTTTGTGATGAAGCCAGGCATTTTTTGCTTTTAGAAAGTTCTGCAGGTGATTGTGATGCCCACCATTGTTTGAGAAGCACCACTTTGGAGATTTGAAATGATTTCCCCCATTTTTTTTTTTTTTTGTTGTTGTTGCTTGCCAATTTGGTACAGTATTTATAATAATTCTAAACCAATAAATATTAACCACTCAATACTGAGTCAGGATCTATTATTTTTTCTTTTGTTTGCCACTATATTTTTTATGTTAGCGAAATAGGCATGTAGTATTTTTGGATTATAGACCCATTTCGTCTCTTTATATCTTTTGCCTAAGTGTCATTATTTTGTAATGCAGTCCTATTTATAATAACTGACATTGGTTAAAAATCAATTTTTGTATTCCTATTAGTATCTTTTTCTACTAACATTGTGAAAGTAATATGAGACACTTCTCCTTCAGCAATATGCATATTGACGTCATTTGAACTTAAAAATAAAATTCATCTTTTTGTTTACAGGGCATGTCTTTAACTTCAGAATGGTTTGCAAAGTATTTGCAATCATCAGCAGCTGCATGTTGGGTAAGTTTGAATTTTTAAAATAAATTTCATTTCATTTTGAAGAATTGTACCATTTTTTTACCCAGATAATAAAAGTTTCTTTCTAAGTAGCTATAGCATCTTGGTCATAATTTTATAAGAAGAATAAACCCTTTCTAGTGGGCTGAAAGAGAATACATAAAGAAGATGTTATTTAATATATACAAATGGAATGTCTCCAAGCTTTTTTAGCTGAAAATGAGTGTTAGGGGAAACTGACTGTCACTTAGTAAATGTTTATTAATGACCTACTGTGTGCCAGGCCCAATTTTTAAATCAGGTTAGATATTTCAGAAAAAGAAAAACAATCCCTCATAGAATTACAGTCTAAGTAAATGTCAGGTTGTGCTAAGTGCTATGAAGGCAAATAATTAAGAGTAAAGAACATAGAGGGGATGGGGGATGCTATTTTATGTAGTGATCAGGACAGGCACCTCTGAGAGGGCTATATTTGAGCAAAGATCTGAAAAAAGCGTGAGTGAGCCATGTAAACATCGAGGGGAAGTGTGTTGTAAGCAGAAACCATAGCAGGAGCAAAGGTCTCAAAGCAGAGTTTACTGACTTATTCATACTTAAGAGAGAAGGAGGAGGCTGGAGTGGCTGAAGCAGAGTGAGCAGGGAAAGTGGAGTGGAGATGAGGTCAGGGATGTAGGGAGTGGCTATGGTAAGGACCTGGGGCTTATTTTAAGGGAGATAAAAGGATTTCATACAAAGGAAGACATGATAGAACTTCAGTTTTTGAAAGGATTATTGTAGCATGGAGAACAGAATTTGTTGGGGTAAGGACAGAAGCAGGGAGACCATTTAGGAGACTATTAGAGTAACTTGAGTGAGAGATAGTGGACCGTTGCACAAGGTGGTACTATGGAAATGAGACAAGGGTTTACTTTCAGCTACGCTTTGAAGATTTAGCTTACAGGATTTATTCATGAGCTGGATATGGGGCAAGAGAGAAAAAAATTTCAAAGTTTTTCATGTGAATAAGTGTAAAAATGGAATTGCCCTCTCCTGATAGGGAAGACTAAGAAGGTTGAGAGGCAAACTCAACAAATGATCTGTTTTGTTGTTTATAAAGCAGATTACTTAAACAAAATGGATTAGATTTTATGTGTAAACTCTAATATACAAATTATTATTCTTCCAAATATAGTCTAATTGTTTTTTTTTTAAGTGTTGTGCTCTGAGTTTTTCCTTAGTTCTTCTTTCAGTTTCTTGTCTTTATATTTTAGCCTAAAATTTGCAATTAAAATGTTCATGTTATTTCTCTTCCCATGTGGAACGTTTATTTTCTACTTAAGCCAGAGGAAAGGTTTTAGCAAGCAAAAGAATACCAAAAAAAAAAAAAAAAAAAGAATTAGTAGAATAGGTTAAAAAAAATGTTTTTTTTTTGAAATAGAGTCTCACCCTGTTGCCCAGGCTGGAGTGCACAATCTCAACTCACTGCAACCTCTGCCCCCTGGGCTCAAGATACTCTTCTGCCTTAGCTTCCCAGGTAGCTGGCACAACAGGTACATCCCACCACACTCAGCTAATTTTTGTATTTTTAGTAGAGACAGGGTTTCACCCTGTTAGCCAGGCTGGTCTCAAACTCCTGACCTCAAGTGATCTGCCTGCCTCGGCCTCCCAAAGTGCTGGGATTGTAGGCATGAGCCACCGCACCTGGCCTAGAATAAATAAAATTAAAACAAAGTAAAATTTTTATATAAACTTTTGCATAGACTGTTCAGGTTCATGTTACTTTTCTTTGCCATTGTTCTGTTATAGGTATATGCCAATCTAACATCTTGTCAAGCTCTTGGAAATATGTGTGTGATGAACATGAATTCTTACAACTCTGCCACATTTGATGCATGTCGACTATTTCAGTTTATCTTTGAAAACACTGCTGGACTGAGCACTGTTCATTCTATTTCATTTTGGTAAGGATATTTTGATTAATGAAATGTTATTTTTACTGAATTCATTATATTTATTAATATTCACAAATAATAATAAGAAATATTTATTCACCATTATTAAAACAGTTGTAACTGTTTATAGGAGACAGAATCTTCCTTGGCTGTTTTATGGAGACCAGTTAGGATTAGCACCTCAAGTGCTCAGTACTACTTCCCTTCCTACAAATTTCAGTTTCAAAGGAGAAAACCAGGTAAAAGTCTCTAATATCATTAGAGGATAACTACATTTTGATTTACAATTTTAAAAGGTAATAAAAAAGTTACAGTTCTTGTCTTTTTAGGTTGTTGCTACAAACTCAGTTACTAAACTAAATATAAATGTCAGCAACTTATAAGAACTAAACAGTATAGAGTTTAGCTATCTTATTGAATATATGGATACTTCTAGATTATGTGGTTATGGCAAGACAAAGTACTTGTAGGTTTGGGAAGAGTAGTTTTCATCACCAAATGCAAAAAAATCTCTGTCCTGTTTTTTCATGTCTTAAAGAAGTGCTTCTGAAGATTGACTGGGGCTCTGTGACATTGCCCAGCACTTCACAGGACCGAATTCCCACCTCTAACTTTTTGAGCTTCCAGACTGAGTAGATACTATTCTCCCACACTGCCTCCCATTTAACAGATTTAAAAGGAGCTTATCTATCACTAGTGCTGCCTCTCAATTCTAGAATAATAATTTTCATGCAAAAAACCAGTCCAATTCTTTTAGGTGTATTTAGTCATAAAAATAGATTGATTAAGCCTCAAAACAAAGGTAATTGAATATAATTTTTCAACAAAAAAGATGAGTCAACAATGAAAATTTCTTTATGGGATATTGTATTACTTTCAGAGTATTTGACCTGATTTTGCTCTTGTTTTCTTTAATTAGAATACAAAACTGAAGTTTGTTGCTGCTTCCTATGATATAAGAGGAAATTTTCTCAAGTGGCAAACTTTAGAAGGAGGTGTTTTACAGGTAAGCACGATTCTAGTTCAGGAATTAATAATGTGCCTTATTTATTTCCTCTTGTCTTTGCCTTAGGCTTTGCCTGAGAAGACAAGAGGAAAAGACTAGATTATTTTATGAATAGAGCATCAGCTACATACTACAGTTGACTTTTTTTTTTCCTGGTGCTTTAAACGAGAATTTCTTGTTTCTTTTTTTTAAAGTTATGACTTTAATTTATAACAGATGTTCCCTTAGCTTTTAATATCCTTAGTACATTAAATAAGTGTTATGTAGAGCATATATACATGTTTGGGTTTGAGAACTCTTGAGTATAAGCATAGAAAATATTTGTGATCAATATTTATCTGTTGTATTCTTTTACTGTAGCTTTGTCCAGACACAGAGACAAGGCTCAATGCTGCTTATTCATTTGGAACAACCTATCAACAAAATGTAAGTCTGAACTATATTAGTCTATATTTTAGCTTTATTTTTCAAAATATCACATCAACAGTAATTGGAATAATACTTAAATTTTTGAGATTGGAAATGTTTTTAATAGTAATGAATAATTTCACTAATTAATATAATGTTTTATCTGGGTACAGAAAAGTTTAAGTAGCATAAACAGGGCATCTTGTTATCTATAGTTTTTGTTTTATTTTGTTTTTCGAGACAGTGTCACTCTGTTACCCAGGCTGGAGCGCAGTGGTGAGATCTCGGCTCTTACTGCAATCTCTGCCTCCTGGGTTCAAGCAATTCTCGTGCCTCAGCCACCCGAGTAGCTGGTAGGCATGCACCACCACACCTAGCTAATTCTTGTGTTTTTCATAGAGACCAGGTTTTGCCATGTTGACCAGGCTGGTCTCAAACTCCTGGCCTCAAGTGAGCCACCAGCCTTGGCCTCCCAAAGTGCTGGGATTACAGGTGTGAGCCGCTTCACCCGGCCTAGAGTCTTAAACATCATATAATGTTGTATCTTCACAATAAATTGTTTATCTGCTTCTAGGCTTATAGGTCTTAAAAAGTAATGTTTACTTCTGAGTGTTTGGAAATAAAGTAAAAATACTACTAGTCAAGTGCAATAGTGAGAAGGGGGAAAGAGTAGAACAAGGAGTTCGATCTGTAACTGACTGAACAGTCAATTGAGATAACTCACTACCACCTTCGGACCAACCAAAATACTACTTTAAAAAAAAATGACTAATAAAAAGTTACTACCTTCTTTTTCTACCCCCTAATAACAAATAAAAATAATTCATTCATCTTTCTCCATTCTTTTCTTTCTCTTCTGATCTTCCTTAGTTTGATACCTATTTTGAAATTACATTATTTTACTAAGGAATATTATGAGCCATTAAATACTTGAAAGACATGCATGTGTGTTAGTCCATTCTCACACTGCTAATAAAGACACACCCAAGACTGGGTAATTTATAAAGGAAATAGGTTTTATTGACTCACAGCTCAGCATGGCTGAGGAGGCCTCAGGAAACTTACAATCATGGTGGAAGGGGAAGCAAACATGTCCTTCTTCACATGGTGACAGGAAGAGAAGTGCCAAGCAAAAGGGGGAAAAGCCCCTCATAAAACCGTCAGATCTCGTGAGAATTCACTCACTATCATGAGGACAGCATGAGGGTAACTGCCTCCATGATTTAATTACCTCCCACTGGGTCCTTCCCACGACACATGGGGATTATAGGAACTACAGTTCAAGATGAGATTTGGGTGGGGACACAGCCAAATTGTATCAATTTGTTACTCTGTAAAAATCTTTCTTGATAAAGTTCCACATACAACCATAGAACAAAACCAGAACAAAAAAATACCATTATGGAAAGTGGATTGGAAGAAAATAAACAATTTTAACAGTGGTTACCTCTGGATAGTGAGGTTAGAAATTATTTTTGTTTTCTTCTTTATAATTTCCAAATTTTCTACCATGAACATAAATTTACTTCTTTTGTCAGAAATGATTTACATATTGTTGTTTTTGGTTTGTTTTTTGCTTTTCTTAATTTTTAAATTATTATTATACTTTAAGTTCTGGGGTACATGTGCAGAACATGTAGGTTTGTTACATAGGTACACACATGCCATGATGGTTTGCTGCACCCATCAACCTATCCTCTACGTTAGGTATTTCTCCTAATACTTTCCCTTCCCCAGCCCCCCAACCCCCCAACAGGCCCCAGTTTGTGACGTTCCCCTCCCTTGTAAATTTTTTTTTTAAGACAGGTTTTCACCATGTTGGCCAGTCTGGTCTCGAACTCCTGACCTCGTGATCCACCTGCCTCGGCCTCCCAAAGTGCTGGGATTACAGGCGTGAGCCACTACACCCAGCCCTGTTGTTGTTTTTAAAATAAACGTTTTTGTGCTTCTAACATAGGCCAGGAAGATCAACACTTATGCAATGCCTGTCTCTGTGTACTCAGCATTTTATCATTATTATCCCATTTGATTTATAAAATAACTGTGAGATACATAATATCTGTGCTTCACAGATGAGGAAATAATGCCAAATAATTAGGTAATTTACTCAAAGTCTTGTTTCACATAAACTGTGGACCCAATGTTCCATCAGGTCTAAAAAGCTTTTAATTTCATTGAACCTGGCTGCTTCTCAAGTAGTTCATAGCCTAGTGGGCAGAACAGTTATATAGACAAAGAATTGCAAAGAATGTGGTAAGTGTCATTCTATAGGTATGTACAAGGTACTGATTTCTGGGGAACTATAGAAAGACTTCACAAAGTAAGTGATATTTGGGCTTATATAATGAATATGAGTTTGCCAGGAGAACACAGTGGGGAGGGAAATGTCAGACAGAAAGACATAGAATAGCATTTGCAATGACAGAGAGACATAGAATAGCATGGCATATTCAGAAACTGCAAGTAGATATTAGTATGAATGGACCACCACAGACTGATAGGGAGTAATGAGAGATAAGCCTGGCTTGGTTAATGGAAGTCAGATCGTAGACGTCATTGTACATCAGGAGAAAAAACTGGGACTTCATCCCACAGGACAGTAGTTTTAAACCTTTTCACGGATGTACACTTAATATTGAGCATGAAGGCCTACCTTCTTCATCTGAGTTGAGGCTCAAGAACAAAGCAGTTCTTTACTGTTGATGTTTTTGGTCGTTGTAAAATCATCATATTTACAGTATTCATGCTTTGGAAGCCAAATGGAAATGCATATAAACAAGGTAGCGTAAAGATATTTTGCAAAACTAGGAAAACACTCTGAAGATAATAAATGTGCTTGCTAATTTTCAATTGTGATCTTTTATCTTTTTGTTTTACTTTTTAGTACTTTAAGTTGCTGTTTTATATGCTTTTATTTCTAATTTTACTTTTCAGTGTGAGATTCCTATCTCTAAGATCTTAACTGACTTTCCCACTCCTATATTTTATGATGTGTACCTTGAATATACTGATGAAAATCAACATCAATATATTTTGGCTGTGCCTGTGTTAAACCTAAATCTTCAACACAATAAGATGTTTGTGAACCAAGGTAAGATATCCATACATACCACTCCTTCCCTGAGCAGAAATCAATAAATAAGTTAACCCACGTGATAATTTAATAAACCACTGATTATAAGAAAGGTCATGAATTCTCTCTTATATGGTTCCATACAGCATGCCAAAAAATAAAACAATAAATTGATGGTGGATTTAGAAATTTTTACTAACTTTATTGCCAGACATATTGTTAAGAAATTATACTGTTGCTAAGCATATATCCTGAGAAACATTAGTAGAACCTTAAATTGGGGCTTTTTCAAGCTGTCCTGAATATGCTTTTTTGGACAAATTAGTTTCTTTTGTTGTTATTTATGTTATAAAATCCTGCTTTTTCAGGTATTTTGCAGGGAAAAGCCTTCCAAATTTATGAAAAGTTTAAACAATCAGAAGACATTCAGGTCCAAGATGCGGTGGCTCACACCTATAATCCCATTACTTTGGGAGGCCAAGGCAGGAAAATTGCTTGAGCCTAGGAGTTCAAGACCAACCTAGGCAACATAATGAAAACTTGTTGCTAAAAAAAAATTAGCTTAGTGTGGTGGCACACGTTTGCAGTCCCAGCTACTCTGGAGGCTGAGTTGGGAGGATCACTTGAGCCCAGGAGGTCGAGAATGCAGTGAGCCATGATCATGTTACTGCACTATACCCTGGTCAACAGAGTGAGACCCTATCTAAAAAAAACAAAAGAAGACATTCACATGAGTTAGAGAAGGCCATTGTCAGGTGTTTCTTATACCAACAGCTTCTTGCAGCCATCCTATCTAAAATGATAATTTTGTGTTTTAAATTTCTTCAGTAAACTTTTTTCTTTTTATAATAAAAGACAGCACCTCTAGCAAGTGGCTTCTAACTCGGCGCATTTTCTTAGTGGATGCAGTAAGTGGACGAGAAAATGACTTAGGAAGTCAGCCAAGAGTAATTCGAGTTGCTACCCAAATATCACTGAGGTAAACAAATGTCTAACGATATTATTTATGGGAAAATGTCATAATGGAAGTGTTTGCCAGTCATTAGTAGATGAAAACATTAAGGACAACTGAATTGGAACAATTGGTCAGGTTGTTTTAGGTATATGTGTAGATTGGCATAGACCAGTAAAAGTGAATAGCCAAGGGGAAAACTGTAACAGAAGAGTGTGAGGAGTTAGGTAAAATTCACATTCTAGGTCCCACATAG
This sequence comes from Cacajao melanocephalus, assembly GCA_963573385.1. Classification (NCBI taxonomy): domain Eukaryota; kingdom Metazoa; phylum Chordata; class Mammalia; order Primates; family Pitheciidae; genus Cacajao; species Cacajao melanocephalus. The sequence goes on along the minus strand of CAUYLG010044953.1, from coordinate 15,042 downwards.
ACCTGCTGAATTAGAATGGATTGCGAATAGCTAAGTAAATACCAAAGAGCTGAAACTGGTGTTTTAGAAAGAGCCTGCAAGATGGTTGTTAATTTTTAGGACTTTCCTCGTTTCTTTCAGTGAGGTTCGTTCTAGGTTTACCCAGATTAATTATCAACACCTCCTTCCTCCTAGGATAACCTATGATCCTACCTTAGGAGAGTACCATACCACTTATATTTTCCTGTCTTTTCCAGTGTGAGATCTCTAAAATCTTAGTGACTTTCCCACCCTAATGTTTTAGGTTGTGTACCTTGAATACAGTGATGAAAATCAGCACCATCATCTCTCAGTAGTTTGGTACTTTGAAGTACTTCAGTATACTTTTATTTCAGTTATTTCATTTTGATTTTCATAATCTTATGAGATAAACTGTGCAGAAACTTTGTTATATATCATGCTGAAATCCAAATATACTGTGTTTTTAGCATTTCTTCAATCTGCTAATATGGTATCCCTAATAAAAATGAAAATGAACCTAGTCAGACTTGATGTGTTCTTGATGAAACCATGCTGGCCCCTAGTGATTGGCACTTTCCTTTTTTTTTTTTTTTTTTTTTAAATAAAGAGGTTTCACCATGTTGGTCGGGCTGGTCTTGAACTCCTGACCTCAGGTGATCCACCCGCCTTGGCCTCCAAAGTGCTTGGATTACAGGCGTGAGCCACCACACCCGGATGGCACTTTCCTTTTTGAATTCATGAACTATACAGTACTAATACATTGAATTTGGTAAAATGAACCTCACTTTGTGCCATAACCATATTATAGCTGATACTTTTTTTTAATTTAAAAAAGTTATTTATCTTGAGGCAAGAGTCTTGCTATGTTGCCTAGACTGGCCTCGAACTCCTGGGCTCAAGCAATCTTCCCACCTTGGTCTCCCAAAGCGCTGAGGTTATAGGCATGAGCCACTGCACCTGGCTTAACTCATGTTATTTTGTTAAGAATTCATCTTTCTCTTTTGAAAATCAAGATCTTATCTGCCTTTCTTCAGGCTTCATGTACTTTTGATTATTCCTCAAAGATAATTTATAGCGCTTCAGTGATTTCATTTGTAAACTTCATAGGACTTAGGATTAAGCTTCTAATTTATCTCAGATGGTACATTTTTGGTTTGTTTTTTCTTACACAATCAGATGGTATATTTTAAGTTTTGACCACTCAAGATAGCTTGTGTTGTCATAATTAGTTTATGTGTAACCTTCCTTGGTCCTTGTTAACTGGTTGGTTCTGAGATCATTAGACAATTCATATTAAATTCAAAAGAAATGGTAAGTTAAATGTATGTTTAAGGGCCTAGATATACTGATTACTATAAATGTATTTTCTTTTAAATAGCATCCGCCTTGTACCCAACACAATAAGTGGAAATATCTACCCTCCCTTAATCACCATTGCCTATAGTGACATTGATATCAAAGATGCCAACAGCCAGTCAGTAAAGGTGAGTTCCTGACTAATCAGTGCCTTTATATGTATAAATATACTATAATACTGATTCGGTTTACATTTTGGTCAAAAGACAGTCTTTTTTTAAGTTCTAAATAAACCTTTCTCTACTTATAGTCAAGTCTTAATTATTTTTTACTCATAATGGTAAGAGGTGATTTCTTATGGATCCTGAGTATAAAAAAGTAAGAATGGATTATGGTTTTCAGTAGAAGTCTCACCAGCAGTTGAGTGTCCTTGTTAGGGATCCTGGCATGTGCTGTGATGTGCAATGTCTGCTTCTGTTCTTTTTGGCCACCTTGCTTTTGTTAAGATTTTGTGAGCCAGGCATGGTGGCTAATGCCTGTAATCCCAGTGCTTGGGGAGGCCAAGGCAAGCAGATCATGAAGTCAGAAGTTCAAGACCAGCCTGACCAACATGGTGAAACCCTGTCTCTACTAAAAATACAAAAATTAGCCAGGCATGTTGGCACATGCCTGTAATCCCAGCTACTCAGGAGGCTGAGGCAGGAGGATCGCTTGAACCTGGGAGGCAGAGGTTGCAGTGAGTCAAGATCGTGCCACTACACTCAGCCTGGGTGACAGAGTGAGACTCTGTCTCAAAAAAAAAAAAAAAGGATTTTGTGTCTTTGCCCAACTAAGCCGGGAACTCAGATTTTACAGTGGGAGTATGTGTGCTCATCAATCTATGACCCACTTGATAGAAACATACTTCAACAGGCAAAAAGAGATGATATTTATCAGCTTTATAGCTAGTATTGCTAACATAAACTAGAGGATGTAGTTTGGACCTGCAGCCAAATAGGTTTTCCGCTACTTCCCCAACTAAATTAAACTTAACCACAGGACAGAAGGCCTCTTATGCTTGGGAGGGCTTATGTATGGAAGCGAGACCTCTTAGACTGTACTGCAGAGAATGAGCCTAGAGAAGTTGAGCCACACATACTCAGTTCCTCTTCTCAACTTCTCCAGTCAGATAAAGCATCCCTGCTTTGAGGAGGGATAAATGAGAGAGGGACAGAGGTTAAAAAAAAAAAAACCAGAGATAATTCTTCTATACTTTTTCCTCCTAGAAATTAAGTGGATATTCCCTTCCTTCTCTAAAAACATGAGAAGTGGAGCATAAGCATTTCTTACCTCCAAACTCTGAAAGAGCTTCGAATTTCTACTATTTTACTTCTGAATTTTAATATTCTAGTTTGTTCAGCCTGTGCTTTTGGCCTCTGTGTTGTGCTGGTACTTGTACTCCAGTGCTATTGGATTCAAACTTTAATTAGGCAAAAATACACATGTAATATAATTTTTAAAGATTTTCCATCCTCATTTATATTACCTAATCCAATGCTAAAATTAGTTTCCATTGACTGAGCTTGTATACACTGTAATGAGAGGAGAAGAAAATCTAGAAACATGCTTGGTAACAATAAAAGCCTGCCTGGTTTAAAACTTCCTAGAGTGATATTATGGGTAATCAAGAATATATTGATTTTCAGCCTGACCAACATAGTGAAACCCCATGTCTACTAAAAATACAAAATTAGCCAGGCATGATGGTAGAAGTCCATAATCCCAGCTGCTTGGGAGTCTGAGGCAGAATTGCTTGAACTGAGGAGGTAGAGGTTACAGTAAGCCAAGAGTGCGCCATCGCACTCCAGCCTAGGCAACAGGAATGAAACTTCGTCCCCCCAACCAAAAAAAAAAAAAAAGAAAAGGAATATATTTATTTTAATGTAAAATACTTCTAAGGCTTTTCTTTAAATACTGTTTTTGTCCAAAATAATTCTAAACTAAGCCTTGATAAATTGAAAAATTACAAATAGAAAAAAGTTAAGTCTACCAGGCATGGTGGCTCATGTTTGTAATCACAGCACTTTGGGAGGCCAAAGCAAGCAGATCAGTTGAGGTCAGAAGTTAGAGACTAGCCTGGCCAACATGGTGAAACCCTGTCTCTACTAAAAATACAACAACAAAAAAATTAGCTGGGCATGGTGGTGGGTATCTATAATCTCAGCTACTTGGGAGGCTAAGGCAGGAGAATCACTTGAACCTGGGAGGTAAAGACTGCAGTGAACCAAGATCACACCACTGCACTCCAGAGTGAGACTCTGTTTCAAAAAAAAAAAAAGAAGTTAAGTCATGAAACTACATTGATGAAGTCTACCTCAAATTATTCTAATTATAAAACATAGATTTCTTTCATCACTTCTTAATTTCTCATGGCAGCTGTTGTAAAATTTTACATCAGTTGTAAACATCCAGCTCTGTTTCTGCTGTTTACCTGCTCTTGACCAGATCAAGACCATCTAATACAAATTCCTTAAGATTTCCTCTTTAATATTTCAGAATCTCTGTTTCATTGCCCTTCCCATTTCTTGTTCCTTTTTCTAAGGAAGAAGGTCCCCTCCTCTCTTCCTAATCTTCTGTCTAACCTCATGTACAGTACCGTTTCCAATAATCTGTTTTATCCTGAATGTCTTTTTCAGCCAGCCTCTCTACAAGTCCCTTTCCTTTGCTTATAAAAACTCTCAGATTGCCTTATCTTAAAATAAAAACTAAACCAACCAACCAACCAAACAAACATTTTACTCAGTTCTCCCAGCTGCCCAGCTTGACATTTATTTCTCCTTCATTTCCCAACCATTTACTCTTTTATCATTTGCAGTCTGGCTCTTGCCATTTTACTTTTTAGAAAACCTCTTTCATGAAAGCTAGCAATGATTTCCAAACATAGTGGCTTTATTTCTTTACCTTGACATTTATACAACATTTGACAGAGTACTCAGCCTCCTCCTCCTTCTTGAAACTCCCTATTCTGTGACCATGGTAAGACTTAGTATCTTCCTCTCTTACCCGTTACAGTCCTCTTCTCTGACCCTTTACTAGGTTCTTCTTTCTCTTGTCTCATTGTCTCAATGTATGGTATCTTTAGGAATTTTGTTCATACTTTTGATGAATTTGCATAGGGTATGGTTGTTTAGCCAGTTGCTAAATTCTTGATGTACAAGTTTAATCAAATTCCTCAGTTACAGAAATCTATCAGAAAATGAAAAATGATTAGTTTGACTTAAACTTTTGTGCATGAATCTAGCTTATCTCCTAATGAGCTCCTTTATATTGTGTATGAAAGAGATATTTAAAGCAGCACAAATAATTCTCAAAAGCATATCTATGTGTAAGTAAAGGTCAACTCTAGTAATATTGGTAGTTAAAAACTATAGTGTTTATAATAAAACCCAGCTATAAATGTATTTTTATAATAAAAGTAAGTTTGCATTATATAATTTCAGTATAGCTAATTTGTTTTGTTATAAATATCAGGTTTCTTTCTCAGTCACATATGAAATGGATCATGGAGAAGCACATATCCAGACAGATGTAAGTTTATTTTAATCGATTAAAGTATATACAGTATATTTTATAATTAAATAATTTCTGATGTGCTGCAGGAAAGCTGCTAGAACAAAATTTGCCAGATATTCTTCCTGCAGCCTCCCCTAATGTTAGCATCTTATATAACCTTAGTACAGTGATCATAATCTGGAAATTAATATTGATGTAGTCCTATTAACTAATCTACATGCTATCTGAATTTCACTATTGAATTTTTTTCTGTTTCAGGACCCAGTCTAGAATCACATATTGCTTTTAGCTGTCGTATCTCCTTACTGTTTTTCAATGTGTAACAGATTCTTTGTCTTTCTTTGTCTTTCATGACCCTAGCGTTTTTGAAGAGCACTGGTCCATTGTTTTGGCCTTCAATTTGGGTTTGTCTGGTATTTTCCCATGATCAAATTGAGTTCGTATAGTTTTGGGATGCCACCAAATGTATCATATCAGGAGGTGCATGATGTCAGTTTGTCTTCTTACTGGTGATGTTAACTTTCATCATATGGCTAAGATGGTGTCTGCAGAGTTCTCCACTGTATTTTTCCATTTGTAATTAATAAGTATCTTGGCCAGGCATGGTGGCTCATGCCTGTAATCCCAGCACTTTGGGAAGCTGAGGCAGATGGATCACCTGAGGTCAGGAGTTCAGGACCAGCCTGTTCAAGATGGTGAAACCCCATCTCTACTGAAAATGCAAAGAATTAACCGGGCATGGTGGTGGGCACCTGTAATCCCAGGTACTCAGGAGGCTAAGGCAGGAGAATCACTTGAACCCGGGAGGTGGAGGTTGCAGTGAGCCAAGGTCATGCCATTGCTTTCCAGCTTGGGCAACAAGAGCGAAACTGTGTCTCAAATAAATAAATAAATACATAGATACATAGATACATAGATAGATCTCATGGGGGAGAATCTTTGAAATTATGCAGACATCCTGCTTCTTATTATTTTTTTGCTCTCTAATTTTATTAAATAGCATCCATTGGTGATTCTTGCCTGCAGAAAGTTTCATTGTGCTATTTACCTGATGGTGATTTTCTATTTCCCTAATTACTTTTTTATTTTTTTAATTTGGAACTTAACTGTGAGGAGAAACTCTCCCTTTGCTCATATTATTTATTCAATTACTTATTTTTAAATCAGTGTGAACTCATATTTATTTTGTTCTAGTAATTATATTATAGTTTATTTTCTTGTTCAAATTGTCCCAGATTTGTCCATTAGAAGTTTCTCCGCCTTGACTCCTGTGTCCTTTCAACGTGTCCCTCCCCCACCGTGTTTTTGAGCACTTCTTTCTGTTCACAGTGTATTTGAACACTGTTGAGAGAAATTACATAAATTCTAAATTGTTCTTTTGTTTTTTAGATTGCTTTGGGTGTGTTGGGTGGGCTAGCTGTTTTAGCATCTCTTTTGAAGACAGCAGGATGGAAGAGGCGCATTGGGAGTCCCATGATTGATTTACAGGTATTATCTCAGGAGTTTTTTAAGAATATTTTAATCTTTTGACTATTCTGGATCCTTCTCATCAGACACAGCTAGAGGATGAATTTTTCTGGGGCATGTAATTAGATAAGTATTGCTGGGTCATATGGTATATGCATACCTCATGTTCTTCCATCATACCCACCTGCGATGCTCTTATTTCTGCACATGCTTGGCAACACTTGATATTTTTCCAGCCTTTCCATTTTTTGCCAATCTTGTGGCATATAGTAGTATGTCACTGTTGATTTCATTTTCATTTCTCTAATTACTCTTCGTATACATTTTAAGAGTTTGGATTTCTCCTCCTATGAACTGCCTGTATCCCTTGCCCATTTCTTTATTATGTTTCCAGTTTTTTTGTTTATTTGAAGGATTTTTTTGTATTTTCTAAATAGTAACCACTTTTTGGTTTCTGATGTTGAAATATGTGACCCATCTGTTATTTTTATCCACGTGGTCCTTTGTTTAACAGAAATGCTCAGTTTTTTTGTTGTTTTGTTTTGTTTTGTTTTTGTTTTTGTGAGACAGAGTCTCACTCTGTCTCTCAGGCTGTACTGCAGTGGCACACTCTTGGTTCACTGCAACCTCCGCCTCCCGGGTTCAAGTGATTCTCCTGCCTCAGCCTCCTGAGTAGCTGGGATTACAGGCACACGCCACCAAGCCTGGCTAATTTATGTATTTTTAGTAGATACGGGGTTTCACCATGTTGGTCAGGCTGGTCTCGATCTGCTGACCTCGTGATCCGCCTGCCTTGGCCTCCCAGAGTGCTGGGATTACGGGCATGAGCTGCCACACCTGGCCAGAAACTTTTTGTTTTGATATCATCATATCTGAATATATTTTCATGTTATGGTATATGTTTTTAGGATCTTGTTTAGGAAAACCTTCCCTATGTCAAGATCACGAAGATAGTCCACATTTTATTCTATTAACTTTATATTTTCACTTCATGTTTAACCTTTTATTTTTATCAAACATTTAAAAAATATTTACCCTGTACTGGGTACTTTTTAAAGCTTTATGTATATAATTTATGTATAAAGCTTTATATATATGATATAACTTAATCCTCACAATAGCTCTTTGAAGTTAGATATTATTATTGTTCACATTTTACACATGATGAAATAGAGGCAAAGGTTAAATCTTCTACTCACTTGATTTTTACTACAACCCAGTAATAGGTATTTCCATTTTGTTGATGAAGAACATAAGATAGGCTACGTGGTAACTTTAACCAAAGTATCTTTCTGATTCCAAAGCCAGTGAGCTAAGGAATTGGCAGGGGGACTTGATTTGCTACTTGTGATAGTCCAGAAAGGCTTTCCAGAGAAGGGAACTTTAAGTGGGGTTATCTATTCATTCCACAGTAGTCACTGAGGCTCTACTGTCTAAGTGTCTGGCACTCTACCAGGCACTGGAGGATGTGAAAGTGAGTGAAGACAGCTGTAGTCTGTGCTCTCAGCGATCATGAGAGCTTGCCAGAGAGAGGAAGAGTGTTTGGTAAAACAATGCCCATTTTCTACAAAGTATTCAAAATGAAATGGAGTGGTTAATCGTTGACCACACAGCTGGAACTGGCAGATGAGGATAAAAGGTTAATTTTGGCCCATATTGTGAAAGACCTTGTGGATCAGGAATTTATACTGCAGTGAGGAGTTGTTCATTTTTAACAAGGGGAGTGACACAATCCAATTTACATTTTAGAAAACTAACTCTGGTGGTAGTGTGGAGGAGAGATTAGAGTGGAGGATTCCCAACTAACAGAAAACTAGGAAGCAGTTCAACTTTCTTAGATAGTGAAAGATGAGAAGAGTTGAAAAAAGAGGCTACCAGGAATGGACAAAAAGATAAGGAACAAAAAGGTAGCAAGGAGGAGGATGCAGGTGGTCTTTATTGCTTGGCCGTATGTGGATATGTGAAACAAGGCTTCAGAAATGGAGTGGATGATGTATAAAAGTAGTAGTGTTACTAAAGGTGGTATATATATTGAGTCTTAAACAGCTGTAATTCTTTTTTTTTTTTTTTAAATTGCAGACAGTTATGAAATTCTTGGTGTACTATGCTGGCGATCTGGCCAATGTTTTCTTTATCATCACAGTGGGAACAGGTCTTTATTGGCTTATTTTCTTCAAAGTGAGTGAGTTTTTGAATTTACCCCAATTGCCAATGTCTGAATAATTGAAAAGCTTTCTTTTTAAGGAACATTTTTATTTGGGAGAATTTTTGATCAATAGTATTAAGACAAGTGCCCAACTCCCCACTCCTTGAGTGTGCTGAGCTTATTGATTACATCACTATCTTCCTCTTTTATGCTTTCTTTGGTTTATCAATTGTGCTTGGTAAAAACCTTGTTCAATTAGGAGACTTGGCTGGGAGGATCCTGTGAGTCCAGAATCAAGTCCAGCCAGGCAACATACTGACACCCTCCTCTCCAAAAACCACCAACAACAAAACAACAAAAACTTTGTGTGATTATATTTAATCAAGTAATTTTTATTATAGGCACAGAAGTCTGTCTCTGTTTTGCTCCCAGTGCCAGTTCAAGAAGAACGTTTTGTCACTTATGTTGGATGTGCCTTTGCTCTGAAGGTAAGTTTTACCAAATTTAAAAGGCCTGCTAATGAACTAGTAAGTCTTTAAAATTAAACTGCTTTCAAAATCTTTGCTGTGAAATTCACTTTGGTTTTAAAAGAAAGCATTCATCATATTATGTGGTAAATTTACTTTTATTTATAGTAGATACTCAGTATGAAAATCTGCCTTAAATATTTTTTTCAAAGAAGCCATAAATCTATTTGGGTTAATATGAGTTATGACTAATTTGATAAAATGATACTTTAGTATATAACTTTCTTTAAAGTCTGATGATACATTCACAATGGGACAAAATGTCTTCAGGTGTGAATTTTGTCTTCATTAATCAAGGGTAAAGGGTACCACTCTGGATAAAGTGTTGAGATCTTAAAAATTGTTTTGTCTGTCTCCATATTCCTTTGCTCCTTTCTTCCTATGGCCCCCACATCCCCAACTCAGTGTTCTCTGTCAATGTAGGTGAAGCTCTTTGTATGCCTTTTGGTAGTCCTTATCCCATTGTACTGTGAGTATTAAGTGTCTGCTTTTTCCACTGACTAGGAGCTTATCTAAGTGAAGTATCCCATACTTAGATTTTTATCCTTTATTTGATCAATAATGCAGCAACTAGAAAGAATGCCTCGGTTTAAACATATTGCTTCTGTAAATGAGGAAGATGTGTTTCAACAACACATTCTTTAAAAATCAGGAATCATGGTAGCAGAAATAGAAAAAAAAAGACAGTAAGAGCATTCAAAAACTTTAGGAAAAACTATAGTTGAAAATATCTGGCCGGGCACGGTGGTTCACGCCTGTAATCCCAGCACTTTGGGAGGTCAAGGTGGGAGGATCACCTGAGGTTAAGGGTTCGAGACCAGTCTGGCCAACATGGAGAAACCCTATCTCTAAAAAAAAAAAAAAAAAAAAAAAATTAAAAAAAAAATATCTTTACTTATAAAGAAGTCAGCTGATCTATAAAACAAAGTGTGCTTCTAGAATCTTTGGGTAAAATTCAATTATACAAGCCCCTATGTGAGGAAGAGGTAAAATGTCTCCTCTTTTCATATTTCTATTTTAAAGAAAGAAATAAAAAGGGAAGGTAAATTAATATATATATGAAAATTTTGTAAATTTGGTGATTCCAGGTTATCTGATGAGCTTCTAATGATCCCCTAGTGGTATTATAACTTTATGTGAATTCACTCACAAAAGTTTATGTTCTTGTGATAACAGTATGTTTCTTAAAGAATCAATATTGGTTTCATAAGCAGGCTTAATGCTGATACTTTCTCAGGTGTTTTATCATATGTCATTCTCAGGCACTACAATTTTTGCATAAGCTCATATCCCAGATTACAATAGATATATTCTTTATTGATTGGGAGCGACCTAAAGGAAAGGTTCTTAAAGCTGTTGAAGGTAACTGAAATAAACATTTGTACCAAAATTCTTTTGCTACCCTTGCAGAGCAAAGGAGGTGAAACTGTTTTACTCATTTTATTTCCCTGACCAGGTGAGGGTGGTGTACGAAGTGCCACTGTTCCTGTAAGCATATGGAGAACATATTTTGTAGCAAATGAATGGAATGAAATTCAGACTGTGAGAAAAATTAATTCACTGTTTCAAGTATTTATTGTCCTCTTCTTTTTGGAGGTATAAACTGTTTGATGTGATTGTATGGAACTTACATGTACCTTAGAAATGTTAAACTAATATAATTCTAACTGAGTTTTCATGACAGTAGAAGATTTTTCTAAAGGTTGAAATATTGTTGTGAAGCCATTAGAAAGAAGTGACTTTAAAAAAAATTGTGGTAAAATCAATTACGTAAAGTTTACCATCTTAAGTATTTTTAATTGTAGAGTTTAATAGTGTTAAGTACATTCACATTGTCATGCAAATCATCACCACCATTCATCTCTAGAACTCTTCATCTCACAAAACTGAAACTCTATACCTCTTAAACAACTCTTTACCAATTCCCTAACTTCTGGCAACCACCTTCTGTAATACCTTCTGTGTGTTTGACTGCTCTAGGTGAAGGGAGTAGCTTTAAAACCAGTGGTTTGTATCAGAATCCCTTGGGGAGCTTTTGTAAAATACCTATGCTCAGGCTCACCCTTAGAGACTGTTTGATTTAGTAGCTTTGAGGTAACCCCAGGTATCTGTATTCTGAAAAAGCTCCCTACCCCATGATCCATATTCTCCCCTGCATTAGAATCACTATTATAGGCGGGCACTGTGGCTCATGTCTATAATCTCAGCACTTCAGGAGGCCGAATCAGGCGGATCATGAGGTCAAGAGATCGAGACCATCCTGACTAACAAGTTGAAACCCCATCTCTACTAAAAAAAAAAAAAAAAAAAATTAGCTGGGCGTGGTGGTGCATGCCTGTAATCCCAGCTACTCAGGAGGCTGAGGCAGGAGAATCGCTTGAACCCGGGAGGCGGAGGTTGCAGTGAGCTGAGATCGCGCTGTTGCACTCCAGCTTGGGCAACAGAGCGAGACATGGTCTCAAAAAAAAAAAAAGAATCGCTATTATAAGTTTGATATTTGTCAACAAATTTTTATTGAACGCTTACTATAGACTATGTTCTGTGCTAAGAGCTGGGGCTACAGCTGAACAAGACACAACATGTTTATGGTATATTTGCAGTTATTTCATGGATTTGGTTGGAATTATTAAAGGAAGTATTCAGTACTGAGTATGAGACTGAACATGGAAACCATTTATATGGGAATAGGTTTTCTCAGGAATTATCTGCTTAATTAAGGTTGGATATACATTATTAACTTTTAGGTCAGTCTGTCAGCCTTCGCTGTTTTTCCTTCTTTCTTTTCATTCCCTTTCCCCTTTCCTTTTTTAAAACTAGTAGAAGAATGTTTGTGTCCCTAGGGCTTTTAAATGATATGAGTAATACTTCCAAAATTCACTTGAAGTAGTATTTTGGTTTTGTCTCTTTTTTTCTTTTGGTTTTCTTAAGTTGGTAGATAAAAATTATATATGTTTATAGTTTACAACACAGTGTTTTGATATATGTATTCATTGTGGAATGGCTAAATTAAGCTCGTTTATCTGTTACCTCACATACTTCTTTTGTTTTTTGTACTAAAGTTGTGTGTGTGTGTGTGTGTGTGTGTGTGTTTAAGAGTGTTTCCTCAGCTTTAAAAGGTGTCACATGAAAATGTTTTATAGTCAAGTAAGTCTAGAAAATACTGGATTCAGTATAATCACGTAGCCACTTTTTACAGTAAAACTTCTCAGAGCCTTTATTCTACAAGGTGGGAGGCATGGTGGTGAGTGTAATAGATGGACCAAATGTATTTAAACATGGATTCCTTTTTCAAAGAACTTGTGTCCTTTAGAAGACATTTTGTAATATACTTTTTTAAGGTATAAAAATGTTTAGCACAGTGCCTGGCACATGTTAAATACTCATGAAATACTAGTTGTTGGTTTCACACATTGGTAGTTTACTGATGAAAGTTTTATCCTTTTAACTGACTTTTTAGTTTTGTCAGTGTGTATGACAGTAAGGTTATATTTGGACCTTAGTCATATTAAGAATACCAAATGAACTAAATATCACATAATAAATACTTTGTAGTTAAAATACTGAATAATAATTATTTTTATCTAGATTTTCTACTGTTTATACAAACTTGGATATTTTAGTTTTTCAAGGTGAACAGTAGGGAGAGTTTTTCCATTTTCAGTCTAGAGTACTTTTCTTTGTCCATGTGTGTATAAATTGTTATTTTTTCTTTTTACTCCAGGTTGTGGGATTCAAGAACTTAGCATTAATGGACTCATCTTCTAGTCTTTCTAGAAGCCCACCTAGCTACATAGCTCCTTACAGCCGCATTTTGAGATATGCACTGTCTGCTGCTCTTTGGCTAGCCATTGGAATTATACAGGTAATAAGAGATTATACTTCTAAGTAACATTGCTTCTTTATAACTCTGCCTACTTACTGGTTATTACCAAATATTGACCACATCTTGATTTCTGTAGCAGAAAGAAGGTGACAAGAACAGTACCTAATAGTTCTTTTTTTTTTTTTTTTTTCGAAACAGTATCACTCTTTCACCTAGGCTGCAGTGCAGTGGCAATAACTTTGCTCAATGCAGCCACTGCCTCCCAGGTTCAAGCAATTATGCCTCAGCCACCCAAGTAGCTGGGACTACAGGTGCCCACCACCATGCCCAGCTAGTTTTTTTGTATTTTTAGTAGAGATGAGGTTTCACCATGTTGGCCAGGCTGGTCTTGAACTCCTGACCTCAGGTGGATCCACCCTCCTCGCCCTCTCAAAGTGCTGGGATTACAGGTGTGAGCCATCGCACTCAGCCAATAGTCAGTTCTTATATTATATTAGGCACTGTATTAAGTAGTCAAAGTTGATCCATCACTTCTTGGCCTTTAAGCTAAGATCAAGTATAATTACTGTTGGTCCTTGAACAACATGGGCTTGAACTCTTTGACTGAACTCATTGAGAATAGAAAATGCAGTGTTCACAGAATGCAAATTCTGCATCTATAGAGGGCCAACTTATACATGGGTTCTAGCAGGACTGACTGTGGGACTTGAGTATGGGTGTATTTTGGTGTACTTGGGGATTCTGGAATCAATCCCAACATAGTAAAGGACAATTGTAATTGCATTATACCTAATGTTTTAATATTTATAATAGCCATCAGAGATAGGCTCTGTTATTATCCTTATTTTATAGATGAGGAAACTGAGACACAGGAAGGCTAAAAAAGTTGCCTAAAGTCATGCAACTTGTAACTGGCAGAACTGGAATTTGAACTTGGGCAACTTGATTTCAGAGTTCACGTTCTTGTCGTTAGAGAGGCTGTAAAGGGCCTTTGAGAGTCTGCAGCTTTATAGTCATAGGACAGACTCCTTGTTTAGTTTATATGTAAATACAGGGACAGATAAGCTACCCTAAATATGTTCTTTTCTTTTGAAACATAACTTATTGTTTACATTTATTTATATATCATGAAATCTCACTCACATTGCTTGTACCCCTTGGGGAGTTTTTCTTGAAATATTTATTGAATTGACCAAAAGTAAAAATAAGTCTTTTTAGCCTCAGGTCCCATGGATCTAGCAGAGGCTATTAAGAAAAAGAGGAAAGGAAGAAAAGAAAAAGAAGGAAGCAGCAGCAAGCATCTAACTTTCAGATGCTCATAAACAGAAAGACTCCTGTTTGCTTAAAAATTTCCTTAACTTTTATCATCAGCACATGAAGACAGGACCTCCAGAGAAACCAGTTTTAACTTCCTATAGCTGGCTACTAGCTATCTACCTAAAATAGCCTATTTTTAAGGATCTTTTGAGATTTTTGTTTGTTTTGTTTTGTTTTGTTTTTTTTGAGAGACAGTCTTCCCCTGTCTCCCAGTCTGGACTGCAATGGTGCCATCATAGCTCACTGCAGCCTCAACCTCCCGGGCTCAAGCAATCCTTCTGCCTCAGCCTTCTGAGTAGCTGTGACTACAGGCACACGCCATCACACCCAGCAATTTTTTTGTTGTTGAGACAGAGTTTCACTCTTGTCGCTCAGGCTGGAGTGCAATGGCATGATCTCGGGTCACTGCAGCCTCTGCCTCCCAAGTTCAAGCGATTCTCCTGCCTCGGCTCCCTGAGAAGCTGGGATTACAGGCACCCACCACCACGCCGAGCTACCTTTTATATTTTTAATAGAGACAGGGTTTCACCATGTTGGCCAGGCTGGTCTCAACTCCTGGGCTCAAGTTCTCCTCCCACCTTGGCCTCCCAAAGTGCCAGGATTACAGGTGTGAGCCACCATGCCCAGCTGATCTTTTGGGATTGAAATATTTTTAAGAGAGCTTATTCTTAGAGAATTAGGTCCAGTTGGTGGTATTCAGTAATCTAAGGATTAACTTTTTTTAAAAATTTTTTAATTTTTATTTACTTATATATTTTTAGAGACAGGGTCCCTCTGTGTTGCCCAGACTAGAGGGCAGTGGCTGTTCACAGGTGCAATCCCATTACTGATTAGCACGGGAGTTTTGACCTGCTCCGTTTCCAACCTGGGCCTATTCACCCCTCCTTAGGCAACCTGGTGGTCCCCTGCTCCTG